>VYXD01000901.1:86452-99524 GCA_013397195.1 Hylia prasina | reverse complement strand
GCTGTGCCTGTGTCCCCTGGGCTGTGCCTGTGTCCCCTGGGCTGTCTGTGGCTATGTGTCCCCTGGGCTGACATGGGGCTGTCTGTGCCTGTGTGTCCCCTGAGCTGTGCCTGTGTCTCCTGGGCTGTCTGTGCCTGTGTCCCCTGGGCTGTGCCTGTGTGTGCCCTGGGCTGACATGGGGCTGTCTGTGGCTGTGTGTCCCCTGAGCTGACATGGGGCTGTCTGTGGCTGTGTGTCCCCTGCTCACATTCTGCATTCAGCTTCACCCCAAACCAGCAGGAACAGCAGTCTGGGTAACCCATTTTGGGGTGAAATGTGTCTGGGTTTTTCTTATGCAGCAAAGGCAAAGTACTTCCAGAAGGAATGATTACTGCACCCTTGAATTCCCCAAGGATGGAGGCCCTGAATCTGGCCACAGCCACCCCCATGCAGAGGCTACAGGACCTGTTTTGCAAGGGCAGCACTGGTAAACAGCAGTTCTGTTTGCTGACTTGTAGCAAAGGGAAAAGCCCAAAGCCCTGCACAAAAAATGCTTTTCTAAACAGAATGCTGCTCCACACTTCCCAGGGAGACATTGGTGGTTCCTAACAAAGGAAATGCTGGTGGCACCACCCAAGAAGGAGCATCCATCACCACCCTGCAAGGAGCTGCTCTGAACTGCTGGCCATAATTCAGCCCCAGTATCTGTAGTAGAGGGGGGTTGGGAACACATTAATTACAGTTGATAATTAACATCTGTCACAAAGAGAGCAGTTTAACCTTGGAACAAGGGGGAATTAAATCGGGGTGCAAAGCTGCCCTGCTGAGAGCAGCAGCAGGCCCCTGGCACAGGCAATGAGGCACAGCAGAGAACTGTGCTATGGAACAGGTTCAGTTCTGCCAGGCACCAGCTTCCCTCCAGGGCCTTCTGCAGCCTGCACCAAGGAGGGGACAGCAGGTTGTGTCCAGGAGGTGCTGGGTTTCTCCCCACAGGGCTGCTGGGCAGGAGCAGCCCCTGCACACTCGTGGGGCCAGGGCACAGGGGGTCCCTGCATCTCACCCCCTCCCCATGCACCACACAGCCCAGTCTGGCTCCTTTGGCTCCTCTGTGCTGGCCCTGCCTGGCTCTGATCAGACCCAGCCAGGCTCTGCAGAGGAGAGATGCCCTTGGCCCTTCCCATGCAACACGGCCTTCCCTTGGGCATGTCCTGGGTCTCAGGGCTCTGAGCAGAACACACCTGGTGCAGGTACAGCTCCATGAGAGTCAGAAGTTGGCGTTAGCAGCCCGTGAGCAGAGTGGCAGACATGGGCCAGGGAGCTCTCTTGGAATCCCAGGACCACTGAGGTTGGAAAGGAGCTCCAAGGCCATCGAGTCCCACCTGTGACTTCAGCATCACTCTGCTCAGCCCAGAGCACTGAGTGCCGTGTCCAGTTATTCCTTGGACGCCTGCAGGGATGGGGACTCCAGCACCTCCGTGGGCAGCCCCTGCCAAGGCCTGACAGCCCTTTTCCCACCATTTGTGTGGAGCATTTGCACTTGTGCAGCTCTCACAGCCATTTGTGAGTCACTCCAAGACTGGGTTATACTGAACCAGCTTTGTTCTTTCAATTGAAAAGATACTTTCAGGAAGAGGTCACAGACAAAAAGGTGAAACAGATGTTCCCAAAGGCAATTCTTGCCCAGACCCCTACTCCTGTTTCTTGAAATTGCTGCAATTATCATACCAAGGGCTGTTTCATGTGTCGGGACCATCCCCTGAGGCTGAGCTGGGAGCACAAGTCAGCAGCTGACAGCGTCTGGCACCAGGGAGAAAAATTACCTGTATATTGTAATAAACTTTGTCAGTCCAAGCCATGGTGGGAACAACCACTTGTGAAAATGGTTGATGAAATTTTTGGTGCGCACACACACACAAACCATATTAAAAAGAAAGATAAAAATCATTACAGCAGCAGGAATAATTCCCTGCTGCTCCTCTAGGAAATGCCTCCCCCCACCCCAAAAGGTCCTGCAAGGTCCTGCAGTTTGACAGCTGCCCATAGGCAACACCCTGTGGCTGCCAGAGCCTGGCAGGTGCTGCCCACAGGGACATGTGCCTGGCCAGGGAGTACTCAGGGATTTGGGTTCATGATCCCATTATTTGTTCCAGGGGAACATGGACATTTCTCAGAGAACATCTGTGATCTTGCTTCCTCAGACACCTTTTTGGGTGACTTCAGAAGAAAACATCAACTCCAGAGAAAAGTTAAAAACTACGGAATTCATAGAATCATAGAATCTCCTGCATTGCGTGGGAGCCACAAGGATCATCGAGTCCATCTCCAGGCCCTGCATGGGACATCCCCAAAAATCCCACCCCAAACTCACTTTTGTGCTCCCCCATTACCTACTTCAACATTTAATGTTCCCAAAATAAACCCTGTCCTCCCCAAACCCTTCTCTCTTGGGCCATTACCCCAACTACCTGACCCATCTAATTCAGCCTGGATGACACTGAGGTATTTCCAAATTTAAAACATCCTCACACACTGACATTCACCCATGGATATGACTGGAGAAAGCAGCACAGGCTCTGGGATTTTTGTGTGTTAGGACCCCCTTGGGAGACCAGCACGCACCCACATAATGGCTTTGAACCCCCGCATGCTCACACCCTCTCCTGCCAGGGAAGAGACCCAAATTCCAAAATTATCCACTCCAAAGGAGCATTTTCTCAGCCTACTGTGTATCAGCAGCCAGTGAGTAATTCACAGCAGGTCTAAGATTAGCCAGCGAAGCGCCGTGACTCATCAGCCAAGCCTCTGCGCCGCTGGGAAAATTCAAGTTTTCTTTAGCAACAGAGGTTCAACTGTGGAAATTATAAATAATTAGGGTTTGGAGAGGCCGCAGTGACATGAGGATTCTTATTTAAAGCTCACAGATAGTGGTGCCTGTGGTGCCTTTGTGCCAACAGCATCACCAGTCCCCGGCACAGCCAGGGCCGGGCCGGGGCAGGCTCCGACCAGCACAGCCCGATCCCCAGCCCTCATTAGCTCACACCCAGCAGCGAATTAAAACCACGCAGAGCCATTACAGCTCCTCCAACGTGCCGCAAAATGATGGGGCAGGGGAAGAGTCACGAGCAGAATCAAAGAGCGGGATCCCCACCCCAGCCGGCCGGGAGCCGCCGAGCCAGGCCAGGTCCCTGGGGCGGGCACAGGGCTGGCACCCCTCACCGCAGGGCCCACGGGCACAGTGTTCCCTGCCCGTGCCCTCCGCTCTCCGAGAGCAGCCCCGTGCCCAGCCCGAGGCTCTCCACCAGCACAGCCCTTCACCATCAGCAGCTTGTATAAACTTACTACCAGCTGTGAATCTTTCACTATTAGGTTTACTCTGAGAGCTACCATCAGATCTCTACCTAACAAATTATAATCTGCTTCTTCGACCAAAAGCATATTTCCACGAAACGATTTTAATTCTGATTCTATTTCAACATCTTCAACCACTGGTACCTTAAAGGGTTCTCCTTTAGCACCAATCACTAGAACTGAATCTCTACTTTTTACACATCTTGCCGGTAACCTCTGGAATGTGCTTTTCTTTGCACCCGAGTGTGGCCGAGTGCCCTGGTGGCACCATCCAGGGCAGCACAGCCCCATTCCGGCCTAGGGCGTGCCAGCGTCTCCCTGCCGCAGCCCTCCACCCACCGGGGGGCAAAGGTACCCAGGAGAAACGTGTGTTTCAGGGGATTGGGCCCCAAAAAGTTTCCCTGCTCTGACACAGAGGGATGGATGAGCCCTGGCACACCCGGGCCCTGTGTCCCTCGGGACCGGTGCTCTGTCCCCGGGCCCTCTCCATGCACTGAGGGTGGCCTCAGCGTCACTCCATCGGCCCCAAGGGCTTTTGGCAAGGAAAAGTGTCCCTGCCCGCAGCCAGCAGCAGGGGCTGCTCCACAGCCAGCTCCCTGCCCTCCTGTCCCAGCTTCGAGCCATGTCGGGCCCTGCTTAGCAAAGCCAAATGCTCCAGGTTTTGATGTCTAATGCAAACCAGCTTGCAGCTGATGTGCTTTCCCTCAGAAAGAAATCTGCTTTAAAAAAACTTGCCCAACTTCATGTTTTATACGATGCGCTTAAGAAAAAAAGAGTTTGGGAGCAAGGAAATATCTTCCTTACACGACTGACATTTGACTGGATTAAAGCAAGCTGCCCTTTCCTGGTGCTTGCCTGAGCCACCCTGGGGAGCTGGGCACTTAGGTGAGAGCCCAGTTCCCTGCGGTGCTCAGCCCCATTCCCGGGGTCCGGGCTGGAGGCAGAGACGTGGATCAGCTCGGGGGAGTGGGGCTCCCCGGCAGGCTCGGGGGGCACCAGGATGTGGGGCAGGGCACTCAGTGACCATCCCTGGCCTCGGGGTCCCTGCCTAGGGAGGAGAAAGGGCTGGAGCAAGGCCCCAGGTCCCACCTGGCTACTGATGCCTGAGGTCGCTCCCTAGTCTAACACAGGGCCATAAATCCTGAGACACGGAGAAAAACACACTGAGGCTGCTTGGAATCCTCTACAGGCAGGAATAAAAAATGGACAGTATGTAATCTGAAGATCTAGTAAAATAAGGAAATTCCCACATTCCAGAAGAGCAAGTATCTCTTTTGCCAGGATAAAGCTATTTTCACATTTAAAGCTCCATTTTCTCATGAAGGATCACTTCACCCTCAGGAAGGATTACTGCAGTGAGGCTACAGCCAGGCAAGGAGGACGGATGGATGCAAAACTGCTTCCCAGGATCCTTGGGAAGTGCCCAAAGAGGGAACAGAGAACAGAAATCTTGCAGCTGGAAGAGAGGCAAGAGGAGAAGCTTTAGGGAAACATCACAGGTCTAGACAGAAGGAGGTGCTACGATGGTTTGCTCACCATCACTCCAAAATTTAATCTACAGATTTAGAATATTAGCAAAGAGACTTATTACAAAACATACTGATAGGTTTGGTGTTGGTTTGAATAATGGTGAGGGACTTTGGGCAAGGGCCTGGAGGGACAGGAGGGGGAATGGATTCATCCTGACAGAGGGCAGGGTCAGATGGGATACTGGAAGTTCTGCCCTGTGAGGGAGGTGAGGCCCTGGCAAAGGTTGCCCAGGGAAACTGTGGCTGCCCCATCCCTGCAAGTGTTCCAGGCCAAGCTGGATGAGACTTGCAGCAGTCTGGCCTGGTCAGGAAAGTGTCCCTGCCCGTGGCAGGGGTGGGACTGGATGGGAAGAACAGAGAATGCTGTAGACCACTCACTATTCCTGAATGTTACATTCAGGTTTTTAACCCAATGCAGCTTTTACTGTGACAGGGTAAAACTGAATTAAGCCATTCCAACCTCATGTTATTAAAAGTGATATTTAGAATCCTCCACATTAGCTTTTTTAAACCAGTTAAGAAATGAACCATCACTGTATGCTTGGCTTATGCATTTGCACTTGCTGAGAAATTATTTTCATTTATCTGCATAATGGCCAAGGCGAAGAAGCAATTTGCTATGAGATTCATCCTTTCTGCCTGGCCAAAACCTGAGTCACCTTTTCAGCAAGGAGCAGTGGGGCAGCTCTGGCAGCCCCACAGCTGGGCTGGGCTTTGGTGCTGTGTAAGGCTGGGTTTGAGCCTCCTCTGGCACTGAGCTGCTGAGCCTGAGCAGGACCCGTGTCCCCTGCACTCACCTGCCTCCCGAGCACCATCTTCTCTGTTACCATGTTTGTGCTGGAACTCTCTGTGGCAGATCTTAGTCAAGTGTCAAAAATCCAGTGACTCACCTGCTGAAATGTCACTCTGTTTCATTCTTCAAGCTGGTGTTAGGACAGACAGACAGACAGACAGACAGACACCTGTCAGACCAACGGGCATCACAAGGGACACGGGGAAAACAAGGAGACCCGTCAGACCAACTTCTCAGTGCTCTCTGGAGGAGGGTCCCTGCCCAGCCCCTGGCACAAAGGGCAGCAAAACAGATTTGGAATGCTGCTGGCACTGGCACTTCCCCTCAGCAGCAGAGCCCAGGGCAGGAACAGCCCATTGTCTGCTCTCCACAGGGCACAGCAATGTCAGGAATGTCACACACCCAGGTGTAAGGACAGAGAGCCCCTGCCTGGACACAGCAGCCTGCAGGGGAGGACAGGGGAGGATTCTGGCATGGACACAGGTACTCCCTCCCCCATCAGCCCCAAGGAGCACAGCCAGGAGGGCACAGCTGGCAGTGCCACTCTGTGCCCACCATGGGGCAGAGGGACAGGCCAGCAGGTCTCACAGGGCTGTGACACAGCTGGCAGTGCCACTCTGTGCCCACCATGGGGCAGAGGGCCAGGCCAGCAGGTCTCACAGGGCTATGACACAGCTGGAAGTGCCACTCTGTGCCCACCATGGGGCAGAGGGACAGGCCAGCAGGTCTCACAGGGCTGTGACACAGCTGGCAGGGCTGTTGTGCAGCAGGGGCTTTACTGCAGAGAGAGGAGAAGAGCTGGACATCCCCTTAAACAGCTCCAGCCTGGGAAGCACTCAGCACACGGGGCCTGAGCAAACCCTCCCAAGCCATGTCATGACCCAAGCCTAGAGAAAATCAGCGGCCCCACGTGTGAGGTAGCACACAATTCCCTCACACCCAGCAGAGACTGACCAGCTGGTGTGAAGAGGGCTCCTGCCTGCTCATGGGACCCCAGTGCCAAGGGCTGCCTGCTCAGGAACATGGCCAGCACTCCCCTACTGTCCTTGGAGACATCTCCTTCAACCTTGGAGAGCCTTTCAACACGTGTGGTGGAGCAGCCCTGTGGCCTTGATTTTTCTGAATCTGAGAAATTTTAGCCTGATAGCAGCTGCTGAACGTTCCCAAGGGAAGAATTCTTGGGAAGCTCTTTCTCAGGACAAATCTTTGTAAACAATTGCTCTTGTTTTTCAGAACAATTCTGTGTAGTTGTGCCTTTGTGTTTCTCTAAGCTTGACCAATGGAACCAGAGAGGTGTCAGTCCTATGGACCAAGAATGTGCCTCTCAGTGCAGCATGTTATCAAAGAGCTGAATGAATTATAAATAAAGCCTTCTGATCTTTCTTCTACCTTGGAGTCAGGCTTCTTCATTTAGTGTCCAACAGTGACACAGCCCTTCACTGGAGATGGGAGCAGACAAGTGCTTTTCCTGGGAGTAGTGAGGAGCAGGGTCCTGGTTAATTTTGTTTGCTTTTTAAAATTATTTTCAAGTGAACAGAAGGCTGCTTGTACCTCCCTGCAGCTCAGTGCTGTAATGCCACAGCCAAATGCTTGGCAGCACTTTTGGGAAGGAGTTTTGTACAGTGCACAACTGTGTGAGCAGAAAACACAAAAACCACCTCACAGCCACCAGGTCAGCCCAGGCCTAGCTCAAGAAGATGCTAGAACAAACCTCACAAAGAGTCCCTGAGGCCAGACAGGCAGCAGCTAAGAAAGGCAGGGCTGTTCCTCCCGGAGCAGGAGCACTCCCAGCACAGGAGCACCTCTGCCAGCCTGGGTAAACACCCACGGCACAAAGGCTTCACACAAGGTGCAGGAACACATCTGCTATATACTGCTGTCCTCCTTGCACTTATTTTTGGAAAACAGGAGCTTTTGGAAAACAGGAAGCTCATTGATTTGTTTGCAGAGGTGACCAAAATGGGCCTCGGGAAACAGCTGTCCTGCTTCACCTCATGTCCTACACCACAGCCCTCCTGCCGTTCTGAGGGATGCAGATTGCACTTGGTGAGTCTGGGCTGACACTCAGCAGAAGGGTTTTGGTGCTGAGCTCTCCTTGTGACCCTCTGTTGCTGAAAGGGGAAGCTCTGACCTCTCTTGCTGACACTCAGAGACCACAGTGTGAACCAGCACAAAGCAGGAAAACACGAGCCCGTGTGATTTCCGACCTGCTAACTCTAACTCAGCAAGAGTTCATCCCTGTGTTTGCTGCAGCACATCCAGCTGACAGGAAGCAGGATCAGTGCAGAGATCCTGCAGCTCCAGGGCACCCTCCCACAGCCAGACAGCACTTCACTGGGCAGAGACACTGAACTGTTTTCCCCAGCACCAGGAGCAACAGATCACCTCAAATTAATGTCTCTGGACTGAGGGAACCCAAGGAAAGGCTAGACTAATGCAAACCCAAAAAATGAACTGATACAGTTCCCAAATCCTCTCCATAGGTCACTTCAGTGTGTGAACAGTTTGAATTTGGCAAAAAAGTTGTTGGTTTGCTGGTTTACAATTGTGCAGCACCTCTTGGTCGTGGGTAAGGAGAGGATGCTCTGTCCAACACTTTCAAAGGGCCTTAAATCACTCAGGAAGTGTGAGCATCCACGTTCATGCTCATGTTCACGTTCATAACACGGATTCCCTCCCTGCCTGGAGCCAGCAGCTCAGCACAAACCCTCTGCATGCAGCAGGGCAGGCCCAGGCTGTGCTGCTCTTCCAGGTGACTTGGGAAAGCACAGGGGTAGGACCCAAACACATCCAGGCACCAGCACTGCTTGGTCACGTACCTGGAAGCACTGGTTCTCTTGCTCTGCAGTAAACACGAGAAACTCGAAGATGCAATGAGAGCCACGCTGTTGTGTTGCACATCTTCCAAGGTTTAATAGACACAAAGTGAGTCCATTGTACTGAAGACACTACAGTGATTTCATTCTATTGCATGTCCTGACCCAATTACATTTCTCAGAGTACAGTATTGAATGAAAGTTCGGCAGCTTTAAAATTAACAAATGTGTGAAATCTGTAAGTAAAATAAGCAGCAGCAATAATCTGGGGAATTTTATCAAGAATAGCTAACTTTTAGGTAATAAATACATTCCGAGTTGTGGTTTTTGCTGTTCTCCTAGTTCATTGCCGTCCCACTGGTCGAGTTCTCATTGTAGGCTCAGAAATCCTTAAGCCTTTCCTGCCCCACAGAGAAGAGCCCCGCTCCGGTGCCCGTCCGCCGCGGCGGTGGCACGGCAGCACCAGAGCTCGTCCTCGTGCCCAGAGCTCTCCTGGCAGCACGGCCGGGTGCTCCACGCTCCGTGACCCTCTAGGAGAACAGCTGTGCTCGTCTTCTGTTACCTTGAAGAAAGCCAGAGAGGGAGAGGTTACTGTGAGGAGCAGCGAGGCACACGCTGCGGCTTCCCTCTAAATATAGCCCGGAATTCTCCTGCTCCGGCTGGCCCAGCAGGGCTGCAGCTTGGGAGGAAAGCTGCCAGGTTAACAAACCCAAAGTAAGAGTGGGATTTTCCCCAAGACCGACATGATATGGATTTCAGTGATGATAATTAATCTCCAGCCTGGCTTGCAGACTCTGGAGTCCCTGTTCGGGTGGGTTACTGTAGGTTAATCCACCACAAGTCCCCACGGAGTGCGCCACGTGAAGAACATCTGCCTCCACTTTCAAAACACAAGCTAAAAAATAGGATTATTCCCCCCTTGAGAGCAGAAGCTTTTCTAAGGACCTGCAGGGGCTGAAGTGCTGCCCACAGCCGCAGTGCCCAGCGAGGCAGAGCAGCCCTGCCCTGGTGCTGCTGGGCCCCTGCACACTCCCCTGCCCTGCCCTGCCCTGCTGCCCTGCCCACAGAGGGGAGCAGCACTGCAGGGCCCTTGGGACAGCCAGTGTCCCCCCAGCCTGGTGCCACACCGCCGTCACCAGCCCTTGCAGCAGCCACCACCCCCCTGGGCTCAGGGCTGGTACCTGAGAAAGGTGCAGCTCCTGGAGAACAACGTGCCAGGCAGAAACTGGGGAGTCCTCAGCTGCAGCCCTACCCACAGGAGGGACACAGTGGCCCTCCAGGCCAGGTTACAGTGAGGGAGCCCGGGAGGAGTTCAGGGAGAGAACCCACCTGCCTTCAGGAGAAGAAACCAGAGGGCACAACTCGGTGATACAGAACCGAGTGGGAGAAGGGCACAGACCTCCCTCACACTTGACACTGACCAGCTGCAGAAACATCAGTGCTCCCAGTGCACTGCGGCTCCAGCAGCCCAAGAACATGACTGGGTCTGTTCCACACCAACCACATCAACTCCAGCTGAGTTGGAAGTGCAGGAGACACCAGCTTGGATGTGTGTTCCTGACACAGCATTAACACCACAGAAGAGCAGATCAAAAACCTTCAAACCACCCCCGGCTGAGGTTTGTGACTTACAGAGCACAATGAACCAAGAACACCAAACACAGGAAGAGGATCACAGCTCCAAAGCTGCTGACATGGCAGCAGCACTGCTTCTGCAGGCAGGGGACCCAAAGTGACACTGATTCGCTCAGACTCAGCATCCAGAATGATCCTCAGCATTGCCCACACAATGCAGAATGCAAAGAGCTGATTCAATGCCCAGGAACATCTGTCCCAAAAGCTGTATTCCAGAGAAGGGCCGCAGTCAGCTTTCATACACTCCTTCCGTATTTGGCAGAAACTGGGAGGTCTCACCCCAGGGCTCTGTAACCTGCAGCCAACAGAGTATAAATTCATACCTAATCTTGCAGGACAATCGATTTGTCTTCTCATGAACAGAGACACTTTCAAAAACACACAACAAGCTCACTTGCAGGTTTATCACCTTACACCTAGGAAAGCCTTTCTGAGGCCCAGGGACCTGAAGCAATATCCCTCAAGTGGCTTTCAAAGCACTGACCCTTTACAGACAGACTAGAGAGTGAGAAGATCTTGTCTAAACAGGAAAAAATGCCTTTCCTGGCTGAGGAGGTAACAGCAAGCCCTCGGATGCTTGGATTCTTTGGGATTTCTCAGTGGGAGGAAGAAAGAATCACACCAGAAGATGCCAAACAGGTCCCAGGGAAGGGTCCTGCCATTGCCAGGGCAGATGGGGCTCCACGGGGACAGGGACTGGGGCCAAACCTCAGCTGCTGCAGGAAGTATCCAAGGGCAAATGTCAGGGATCCTGTCCTGTGGGAGCAGAAAGAAACAGAGCTTAAAAACAGCTCCTGGGCTTGCAGCGCTGGAGCCTCAGCACACAGCTTGTCCCTGTGCCTGGGGATACCTGGAGCAGCAGCACACAGCTTGTCCCTGTGCCTAATGGATACCTGGAACCTCAGCACACAGCTTGTACCTGTGCCTGGGGATACCTGGAACCTCAGCACAGAGCTTGTCCCTGTGCCTGGGGATACCTGGACCTGTAGAGCTCTGCAGCCGAGCTTGAAGGCACGGCCACCCCACGAGAGAGCCCTACTCTCTGCAGACACAGGAGTTTTCATGTGTGCAAGAGGAGCTGCACACTGACAGCCCCTCATACACTCTCACTTCATCCCTGGAAAGCAGAAATTTGTGTTTAAAAAGCCTCTTCCAGCATGGAGCAGCAGCTGATGCCTCATGTTCCAGGCATTGCTGCTGCCTCGGTCCACGCGTGAGTAACTAACACAACACGTGGTGACCCAGGACAGCCTGGGTGTCCAAAGGAGAGTCAAGGCAGCTCCCCTGAAGCCAAGTGCTTCTTCATAATTAAAAAATGAAGTTTTGGAGCAAATAAAGCCATTTGTAAATCCAGACTGAGCACCAGCAGCAAAGTGCAGAAAACAATTTATCTTTGGAGGTTGCAGCACCCCAAGTGTGCCCAAGCAGCTTATTTTGAGGATTAATTTCTAATCATAAAGCAATTAACAGCAGGCTGTAATTGAGCATCACCAAATCAGCCATCTCTCCTTGGGGGAAGTGCAGACAGGCTGCTGCTTGCAGCAGGTAAAGTCCTTCCTTCCCATGCCTTCCTCTCACAGGAGGAAGGAGAGGGTGGCAGCNCTGGAACCTCAGCACTCAGCTTGTCCCTGTGCCTGGGGATACCTGGAACCTCAGCACACAGCTTGTCCCTGTGCCTAATGGATACCTGGAACCTCAGCACACAGCTTGTACCTGTGCCTGGGGATACCTGGAACCTCAGCACAGAGCTTGTCCCTGTGCCTGGGGATACCTGGACCTGTAGAGCTCTGCAGCCGAGCTTGAAGGCACGGCCACCCCACGAGAGAGCCCTACTCTCTGCAGACACAGGAGTTTTCATGTGTGCAAGAGGAGCTGCACAGCCACAGCCCCTCATACACTCTCACTTCATCCCTGGAAAGCAGAAATTTGTGTTTAAAAAGCCTCTTCCAGCATGGAGCAGCAGCTGATGCCTCATGTTCCAGGCATTGCTGCTGCCTCGGTCCACGCGTGAGTAACTAACGCAACACGTGGTGACCCAGGACAGCCTGGGTGTCCAAAGGAGAGTCAAGGCAGCTCCCCTGAAGCCAAGTGCTTCTTCATAATTAAAAAATGAAGTTTTGGAGCAAATAAAGCCATTTGTAAATCCAGACTGAGCACCAGCAGCAAAGTGCAGAAAACAATTTATCTTTGGAGGTTGCAGCACCCCAAGTGTGCCCAAGCAGCTTATTTTGAGGATTAATTTCTAATCATAAAGCAATTAACAGCAGGCTGTAATTGAGCATCACCAAATCAGCCACCTCTCCTTGGGGGAAGTGCAGACAGGCTGCTGCTAGCAGCAGGTAAAGTCCTTCCTTCCCATGCCTTCCTCTCACAGGAGGAAGGAGAGGGTGGCAGCCGGGATCCCCATCTCTGGCCCACTGGAGGAGGTTTTGGGATTGTCTCCAGCTCCCAGGCCACCAGAATCCAGCTGACTTGAGCAGGCTGGCAGCTATGCTCTCCAACACTGGAGTTCTCAAACTCCAGCATCCAAGAATCCCTATGACAAATCCTGCACTGAGGGTTTCTGCTTTGGAAAGGACTGTTTCCACATGAACAAATGGCTCAGGTTATTGGCTTGCATCAAAACAGAGCAAGTCATCACTCACAAGGGAAGTCAAACTAGTAATTTGCTACAATCCATTCAGCTGCAGAGAGCACACAGGAAATATACTTTATAAAGAAACCCAGGCTGGCTGATCCTGCACTAGCATGGGCTATTGCAGATGAAACAGGAACTGGTACATCAGTGAAGGCATTCACTCCTTTAGAAATTCATCAGTTTAATGAGAAGAGCCCTCATTAACACCCACCCAGCTCCTCCCTGCCAGAGAACAAAGCAGGGTGGGCAGTGAGCAGGGTGGGCAGTGAGCAGGGTGGGCAGTGAGCAGGGTGGGCAGTGAGCAGGCAGTGAGCAGGGCAGTGAGTAGGCAGTG
>VYXD01000901.1:52731-69595 GCA_013397195.1 Hylia prasina | reverse complement strand
GTGCTCCCGGTGCTCCCGGTGCTCCCGGTGCCCAGGACTGCAGCCTGTCCCGGTGCTCACTCCCGGCGCTCCCAGTGTTCCCAGTGCTCACTCCCAGTGCTCCCGGTGTTCCCGGCGCTCACTCCCGGTGCTCCCAGTGTTCCCAGTGCTCACTCCCAGTGCTCCCAGTGTTCCCGGCGCTCACTCCCGGTGCTCCCGGCGCTCTCTCCCGGCGCTCACTCGGGGCTATCCTGCCGCGGAACGCCAGAGGACAGCAGCGCTCTGTGCCGGAGCCCCGGGCTGGTGCCGGAGCGGCTTTGGGGGCGCGGGGGGCGGCTCCCCTGGGCCCCAGCCCGGACCGAGCTCACACACGGGACCGAGGCCCGGACCGGCCGGAACGCGGATCCAGGAGCGGCAGGTGCAGAACTGACCGCCCGCGGACAGAACCGATGGAAGTGGAAGCGCAGAGCAGGACTCGCCAGAATTACAGGCGCTGCTCAATCCCCCCAAAATGCTTGCGAATATTGTGGGGGGAAAAAACCCATCGCTGCCGTGGCAGTCATTGACCAAAACATAAACCAAGAACATCTCCGGTGGGTTTATTCTCTCCTTCACACAACCAGGTACTTCCCTGTTTCAGAAAGGATTCACCAATACATCCTCTCCAATGGGGTTTGTATCATGTTCGTGTTGCAAAATGTGACATGTAAAACGTTCATTAAATGCTTTCTATGCCAATATAAAGGAACATAACGTCTTGTATTTATATATAGCAATTTATCATGTTGCATATACTAGAAATGAAAATATTAGTTACCTGTAGGATCTTACAGTCCACCGTTATTCAGTATTATAAAATCCTGTTGGTTTTCAGTAGAAAGAGTATTCAAGGGTACAACTACCAAAATAGGAAAACAAAAAGTAGCAACTGGCAAAATAAAAAAGGACTCACAGCGATTTTAATCCTGGAGAAAATAATAATCCCAATAACAGAAAATAGAAAAGTTGGTTTATATTCTATATGCTTATGTCAAAATACCATTTGTTCATCAAATACAGAATTGATAATGATGCACATTAAACTGCTTTTATATTTTTCAGTAGAAAAGTGGAGTTTTGCAGCACTTGCATAGTCCTTGTTACACACCACAGGGGCTTGGTCACAGGCACAGAGGAGCTGCCTTGGTGCAGAGCTGTTCTTCCCTGTTCCAGTGAAATCCTGGGCTGCACCTACACATTCATCAGCAAGCAATTCTTCTTTTACATCTTTTATTGTTTCTTCTTTCAGCTTGTTGCCTTCCTTAGGCCCCTCTCCTGCAGAGCCAGGCTGGGCCATGGCAGTTCACTCAAGGTCAGGTCCCCGAAGGACCTGAAGGAAGCATTTCTGTGGAGGGAGATTTCTGCAGTGAACCAGCTGAAGTACCTGGGCTTTAAGCAAAGCAGTGTGTGTAGTGTCAGTCACCCGGCCAATGGAATGGGCTTCATTGCCCTATTTTCTTTTAATACATATTTTATTCTCAAGGATTTTTCACAAAGCAATCTGTGTTCTGGAAGAAACCAGCAAACTAATGATGTACATGAGCACAGCAGTGGCTTCCTTCTGGCAGATAATTAATGGGTCTCATCATTAATGGATTGACACAGTTAATGGATCTCCTCATTTGGCAAACCCTTCACCTGGATTTTATCCATCCCACCATGTAGAAGCTAATCCAGTTTACAATCACCTTTGTTAAGTGCTCAGTATTTCTGACTCGTGCCAAGTTTGAGAGCCCCCTGCCCTCATTCCCCTGCAGAAAGGAACTTCTCAGGATTGTGTCCTCAGTGCTGCTGAGGTCCCTGGCCATGGACACGGAGGGCTGAGCACCACCCCACACTGCTGCCTGAGCCTGTGCTCTGTCAGGGGCACCCGGCCCCGGGCAAAGCCCACCCCAGCCCCCAGCAGGGTTCAGATGTGTCAAATCCACTGTGCAAACACCAGGGAATTCTGAAACAGAGCAGGGCATGCCAGCAGAAAATCCCAGCTCTGTGCTGGGATCTCTGCTTTGGAGAAAAAATAGAGTGGAAGCCAAGACTGACGTAATTAATGTGCATATAAGGACTGAGTTGGAGCCATATATATCCCCAACTTCTCTCACTGCATTTGCCTGCAGCATTTATAGCCTGCCAGTACTGACTGGGGTATAAATAAGTATTACATGAGCTGTGTATGACTGAGTTGAAGACAGGGCTCTCTGCATGATGAATAGGAGTTAAAAATATGTTCCATGTATCAGAGGAAGCAAAAAGGCAAAGCAAACAGCTACAATAATCATTAACATACTACGAGGGCCCAGATGCAATCTGTGAGTCAAAACAAGAGAGATCTTCTAACATAATCAGTTTAAATTTCAAGGCCAGATTAGATGGGGCTTGGAGCAACCTGGGCTGAGGGAAGGTTTCCCTGCCCATGGCTTTAAGGTCCCTTCCAGCCCAGACCCTTCTGTCATCCTGTGATTCTAAATATGTGGCATAATGCCATATGATGGTGACAACCAAGGAATGAAAGCTTTTGCACACCTTGCATTTCAGATGGCATCTCAGGTTAAACAAACTTAGTGTTATCTCAGGTTGCACCTTTATAGGCACAGAACTGGACTCATTCAGTGATCTTTCATACCTACCTGCTGCTGGATAATTTGAGGGTACACTTACACTGTGCTCCAAAGCCTGACTTCCTCGCTGGGGGCTGTGTAGGGAATTCCTTGTGTGCCCATGGAGGTGCCCAGCTCATCAGTAGTTCACCAGCCCAGAACTCAGCCACCCTTTCAGGCAGGCCTGTGCCCAGAGCTGCTGCTGCCACAGTCACTGGGATGGCCAGGGATGGATGGCCAGGTTTGGCTCCATCCAAACAAAGCCTTGGCTCCATCCAGACTACGGGGTCAGGGGGTTCCCTGGGTCCTGGGCAGGCACCCTGGGATTCCCTCTCCCTCCTTTGCTCACGCCTGGGAGCAGAAGCATCATTCCCAGGCATGCTCCTCTGTTCCCTGCAGGGTGTAGCTGCCACTCCTCAGCTCCCACCCAGCACACACAGATGGGCCTCGTGGGAGGGAGCACAAAACTCTCCCCTGATACAGAAGGTTCTCATGTCCGTGCTCACAGATTCTAAATATTAAGACCATGGGAATATTTTTCTTTAAATACATAGTATCTAAACTACCATTAAACGTGATCACAGAGCTAAGTCACAACGTTCTTCTAGACCATTTATACTTGGTTTGTCATTCTAACCTATTTGAGTTAAACAGAACAGAACACAACTGCATGTACTTGTGCAGGCAAAAATCAGCAGGAACAACACTTGATTTGCTGTTTTAAAGAACAGTAATCAAATCCTGAAAACTTTCAAGACTGTGTCCCACTGAAGGGGAGTTAAAACCCAAAATCACTAGCTGGAATGATTCAGGTTTGCTGTTTGGAAAGGAAGGCTGTAATAAATGGTGAGGGAGCTTGGGAAATCAACAGGAACAGTTCACTTTACCACACAAACAACACACACTTGTCAGCTCTGCTCTGCTTGTTTCCAACCAAACTCACTAAAATGCCAGTATTTACCAAAACCCCTGAAACACTTAATGAAACTCACCCTCTGCAGCTGCCTCCTCAGGAGAGGAACCTCGGATTTATTTCCATGATTAGCAGTGGCCTTTTCTGATTCACAAAACCATGGAAAGCTTTGGGTGGGAAGGCATCCCAAATCCCCCCCAGTGCCACCCCTGCCATGGCAGGGACACCTCCCACTGTCCCAGGCTGTCCCCAGTGTCCAGCCTGGCCTTGGGCACTGCCAGGGATCCAGGGGCAGCCACAGCTGCTCTGGGCACCCTGTGCCAGCCCTGCCCACCCTGCCAGGGAACAATTCCTGCCCCAGATCCCACCCAGCCCTGCCCTCTGGCACTGGGAGCCATTCCCTGTGTCCTGTCCCTCCATCCCTTGTCCCCAGTCCCTCTGCAGCTCTCCTGGAGCCCCTTCAGGTACTGACACATGGACAGGTCTGTGAAATAGGGAACTTTGGAGCTCCAGCTCTATCAGGAATACTAGATTTAAAATCATACTAGGACTGGACTTCTAAAACCACAAAATACCTTTAAAAGCACAAAAGTATGCTTTTAGAGGTCTATTTAATGCACCACTTGTCTCCTTCCTGGGAACCTCTGTAAAGGTTTCCAGATGATGGATTTACACTAATTCACACTAATTCACATTAATTTACACTAATTCACACTAATTCACACTAATTTACACTAATTTACACTAATATACACTAATTCACACTAATTCACACTAATTCTGCTGTGGCTGGGGGCGGGTATGAGGAACCCTTCCTGCAGCCAGGTCTCCTCTCCCAGTGCACCTCAGCCTGACCTGCCCCAGTCCCCATCTCTGCTGGGCCTTGCTGAGGGAGGTGTCTGTCCCTGTGCAGCTCACAGGGTCTGTGCTCTGGAGCAGCCTCGGTTCAGGACTTCTGAGAGAACAGTGTCACTTGCAAAGTGCTGAGCAGCCAAACTCTCTCTTTGCTTCCATCTCCCTGCAGGTCACATGCAGTGTCGTTCTTGTGCAGGTGAAAAAGCCAACCCAGGAGGGTCACACAGGTGGTATCCTGGTCTGGAGCTCCACTCGAGACCCTGAGAACTCACAGTGCTGAGTGAGCAGGTTTTTACACACAGTGCATGCTGAAATCAATGTTCACTATCATGGACAAAATGATACAAACATTAAACAAGGCAGATAAAACTCCCGTCTCCTTAGAAAAATGCACTGCTTCCTGTCAAGTCATGCTAAAACGTGATAAAATTTGAAGGTAAATAGTGCTAATTAAGCAACACTACCGCTTAATTAAAAAAGGAGAATCAAGACCAAGGTATTCAAACATAAAGACAATAATCATGTGACATTCTGGGAATGCATGTGGCTGCCTTTAATGATGCCACACATGGAACTGAGATTTATTAAAAAAAGAGTCATTTGTACATCAGTATTTTGACTTCATTTCGAGCCTCACAGTATTTTGAACTGATATTTTTGTATTTTAATATTTCACCACATGGTTAGCACCTCAAGTAGCTCATTTATATCCCAACTTCACTGCATTTCCTAGAATGATATCACATTTTAACACTCCTAATTCCAGTCTGATACTAATGGTACCCACAGTAATTAGCCTTCATTACAGGAAAGCTTAAGTAAGAGAAGAGGCATTCTGTGGGAATATGCCCAGCGTTTCTATTATTAATGGCTTCTGGAATCCATCAGACCATAAATAATGCATCTTTCCCTCTCTGCTGACAACTTCTTCATTCTACCCTCCTAATGTAAATTTATAACTGCAATACTGGGGAAAAAACAGAGGAAGTGTGAGAACAGCCAAACACAGTTTGCTCTAAGAACTTGAGCTCAAACAACTCATGTAAACACAGACAACACTCAGGCTTCTGGGGTGTGGATGAACAGTATTGAGCAGCTTCTAAAAATTATTTATGGGGTATTTACAATGTATTAAATTATTTTTAAAATAGGTCTGAGCATCTGTTGTACACAAATATGATGATTATGTCCCTTGACACATGAGCACACAGAAGGCATTTCCTCCCTGTGTATCAGCCAGTAGTGCATTTCCGTTTTCCTCAGTCATCTGCTAATTAACTGTCCTCTTTTGTTCCCTAATACCCTGATTTCCCCTATATCCCCTGTAAAATGTCACCTATCAGCACACATTCCTCTCTGCTGTTGGGACGAAGTGCCTGCCATGCAAACAGCCATTCCCCATCCCAACAAAACTGCCCAACCTCCTGCTCCTGTTCCTTCTCTGCTGCCTCCAAAGAACAGCCTCTGCCAAAAGCTCCACCTTGTGCTCCTCTACCCACATTCCAGGGGAGGAATGCCTCTGCCTCTCACACAAACGCAGCCTCCTCTCCTCCACTCGGGGCTCTGAGAGTCACAGGTTGATATTTCATCACACCACTGAGGCATTTCCTCATTTCTCCTGGCCCCCAGATCCCCTGGGCTGCAGAGCTGGGTGACACTCCTCGCTGAAAAGGCCACAGTTGTCCCTTGCCTCACACTTTCCATCAAACAAATTCCAGTGAAGGCACACAAGTACATCTCCAACACAGCTGCACGCTCCATGCACAGTAGCTCTCCATTCCCAGAACGCCCCAGGGAAGGATTTTAGTCCCTTTTGTACCACCCAAGGTGGAAATGCAAGGGGACAGTGGCTCAGGCTGCAGGCTGTCAGTGCAGTGTATCCTGTGGAGCATTTCCAGGTACACTGAGCAAATCCCAGCTGCTGGGCAGGCTGCAGGCTCTCAGTGCAGTGTATCCTGTGGAGCATTTCCAGGTACACTGAGCAAATCCCAGCTGCTGGGCAGGCTGCAGGCTCTCAGTGCAGTGTATCCTGTGGAGCATTTCCAGGTACACTGAGCAAATCCCAGCTGCTGGGCAGGCTGCAGGCTCTCAGTGCAGTGTATCCTGTGGAGCATTTCCAGGTACACTGAGCAAATCCCAGCTGCTGGGCAGGCTGCAGGCTCTCAGTGCAGTGTATCCTGTGGAGCATTTCCAGGTACACTGAGCAAATCCCAGCTGCTGGGCAGGCTGCAGGCTCTCAGTGCAGTGTATCCTGTGGAGCATTTCCAGGTACACTGAGCAAATCCCAGCTGCTGGGCAGGCTGCAGGCTCTCAGTGCAGTGTATCCTGTGGAGCATTTCCAGGTACACTGAGCAAATCCCAGCTGCTGGGCAGGCTGCAGGCTCTCAGTGCAGTGTATCCTGTGGAGCATTTCCAGGTACACTGAGCAAATCCCAGCTGCTGGGCAGGCTGCAGGCTCTCAGTGCAGTGTATCCTGTGGAGCATTTCCAGGTACACTGAGCAAATCCCAGCTGCTGGGCAGGCTGCAGGCTCTCAGTGCAGTGTATCCTGTGGAGCATTTCCAGGTACACTGAGCAAATCCCAGCTGCTGGGCAGGCTGCAGGCTCTCAGTGCAGTGTATCCTGTGGAGCATTTCCAGGTACACTGAGCAAATCCCAGCTGCTGGGCAGGCTGCAGGCTCTCAGTGCAGTGTATCCTGTGGAGCATTTCCAGGTACACTGAGCAAATCCCAGCTGCTGGGCAGGCTGCAGGCTCTCAGTGCAGTGTATCCTGTGGAGCATTTCCAGGTACACTGAGCAAATCCCAGCTGCTGGGCAGGCTGCAGGCTCTCAGTGCAGTGTATCCTGTGGAGCATTTCCAGGTACACTGAGCAAATCCCAGCTGCTGGGCAGGCTGCAGGCTCTCAGTGCAGTGTATCCTGTGGAGCATTTCCAGGTACACTGAGCAAATCCCAGCTGCTGGCACCTGGAAGCACCCAGTGCTGGGCAGGGTGGGTGAGTGCTCAGGGGCCAGAGCAGCTGAGCCAAAGGCAGGAGCTGGGGTTTGCTGGGTTTCTGCTTTCCATGGTAATCACCAGTAGCACATAGGCAGACAGAATATACTACCTTAAAATATTTAGTTGGCCAAGTCTAGAGATTCTTAACTCGTCCAAAACAGACTGTCATGCTTGTAGTGATTGCCTGCATGCTTTTCTTTTCTTTTTTTTTTTTTTTAACCNTTTTTTTTTTTTTTTTGGGCCTTATGTTCTGTTGCTTAATAGATTTGCAAATTTTCATGTTTTTTTAAATTTGATTTTTAACATTTTTGACTGTTTGTCTACGCAAATTGTTTGCCCTATTTAAGCTCAGTCAGACAAAATGAACTTTGTCAGCTAAGCCCGTGCTAGCACCCACTCATAAATTACTGGGGTCTTCTGATAAGTAATTTTTATATTGTATTATTTTTTCTTCATATGAAAGAAAAGGAACTGAAGATTTCCATGTTTTCTTTCTAGTTCATTGTGACTTTCTGCTGCTGCTTCTCAGTCCCAGCATCACCTGGGACTGTTCCTGCCCCAGGAAACCACGAGCAGCCCTTGTCTCCTGAGCAGGAATATGTGCAGCACAGGCACAGAGAGGGTGCAGGCACCTGTCAGGTCTTTCTCTCTGCCTGCTGAGATGGGAACACAGTGCCAAGGACACACAATCCATTTCAGAAATCAGGTTTCTGCTGATTACTTATAAATGTTTATAAATTATGCTTCATAGCAGTGAAACAAAAGGAGCAATCTTCCCTTTCTAACTAGATTTGCAGAAATAAATAATACTCTCTATTAGTTTTGATTGAAACAAAAGCACAACAGCTGAAATCTGGTAAATCTTTAGGAAAATAAATGCATCAAGCCTAAGAGAAAGGTAATATCATACTTCGTCCTGACATTTGTCTTGGATGGACATATGGTTTATAAAGATGTGTTTTGGAAGCACAGCACCAAAAGCCCCACAGACAATCTCAATCAGGATATATTTTTCACCTTATACTGCTGAAGTCACTTTAAATCTCCATTCCCAGCTTAACTGTACAGTCCAGCCTGCCTCACCTTTGACAGGTTGGCTGCTTAAAATTCTGCCTGTGTCTGTCTGCCTCCCTCATTTCAGTATGAAATAACGCATTTGCCCTTTTTGAATGTTTCTCTAAAACCTCACTTGCAGAAATGACAAATACACTGCTAATGGCACAGCTCTTTGGTTCTAAATTACCAGTAATTAAAGCTGAAAGGAATGTTCCAAAACAAATCTTGCAGTGTGATTAGCAGCTCCATTTGACAGCACTTCCCTGGAAATGTCAACTCCTGCAATATTGACAAGGTACACCGGAAAAGAAAAACAAAACCCAGCGTGAGAGAAACTGCAGGCCAGGAGCAGCAGCCAGGCACGGGGGGCTCCGGGGCACGGGGAGGGTGAAGGGTTTTCCAAGCACCACGATGGGGACAACAGCTGGATCCGTCTGGGCTCGTTCTGCTGGCAGGGACACCCGAGGTCCGAGTGCAGATGGATTCCTCACACCACGGAGGGGGCACACACACGCTGCTGCCTGCAGAGCTCCACCCCAGCTGCGCCAGGAACGTGGGGTGCTGGTGCTGCCATGGAACAGGGATTTGTCCCAGTTACACTGGAAATGAGAGCAAAGTCTAACTGCACTGCACATGTGCCACGTGCTGCCTGCAGAACCGGCGTCTTAGTTACTCCAATTAAAGTTTCTGCAGGAACCAGATGGAATCAGCCTCCAGTGTCTCACAGAATCCCAGAATGACCTGGATGGGAAGGGACCCCAAATCCCCCCCAGCACCACCCCTCTCATGGCAGGGACACCTCCCACTGTCCCAGGGTGTCCCCAGTGTCCAGCCTGGCCTTGGGCACTGCCAGGGATCCAGGGGCAGCCACAGCTGCTCTGGGCACCCTGTGCCAGCCCTGCCCACCCTGACAGGGAACAATTTCTTCCTAATATCTGATCTTAACCCACTCTCTTTCAGTTTTGAAGCCATTCCCCCTTGTCCTGTCACTACATGCTCTTGTAAAAAGTCCAGAGTTCGGAAAGGTGAGGAAAGAGGAATTACCTGGGACCACAGAGCAGTGGAAATATTCCAGGCAGGCAAAATGTCCAAGAAAAGCCACATAAAGGAAGAATTTGCCTACGAAGCAGAAGTCCAGCCCAGAAGCCCAGAAGTGCCATACACGTAATTATAGTACAGAGTAACAAAACCGGATAAAATTGAAAATCCGTGTTCACTGCACAGACTAAAAATGCTGCTGTGTAATTCCTGCTGCTGGTTTTGTGAATGAAAATGTCTAGAGAGCTTCTAGACTGTGTCAGGACTGTGTCACTGTCACAGCAGCAGGCATCCCCCGTGCCCTGAGCCATCCCTCTGACTGCTGTCAGCACACCTTGGTGACAGGAGTGCTCTGCTTTGGGGCTTGGCAAACTGAATGTGTTCCCACCATCTAAACCCAAAAGTTTGCTAAGCAAGGTACAATTACCAGAACACCTTTTCATAATGCCATGAGTCACAAATTAGAAAATTACTTCAAACAATCATAAATTACAAATGCAGAAATGGAAGAGTTGCATTATTAACAAGCAGAAATGGCTTGTTAATAACGCAAGAAAATGTACCTTGTAAAGGACTATTTGGGAATACAATTAGATTTAAAATAGTTTATTGCGAAGAAACTGAATCTATTTTTAAACAGAAATGATCAAAATGAGTCACAGATGACTTCACTATCAGAAAAATGCAATCTCTTTTTATCTTGCTGAGAGCCAGGGAGGTTGGAGCACTGCTGTGAATGCGGGGGGAGTTGCCTGGGCCAGCAGCTGCAGCTCTGGCACCCCTGGGGGCAAACTGGCACTGCACCTTTCAGCATCCCTTCCTGATTCAGCCACTTCTGTTTCAAACCGCAGCCCCTCCTGAGAAGCTTCACTGCAGAACTGCTCCTCAGCCACTCACACTTCTCAAGAACTCCTGGGTAGAAGCAGCCACACAATTCCCGAGTGCCTTTCTTTAGTGGGCTGGAGAGTTGCTCGCTGTATTCTCACCCCTTTTACAGCAGAGGAGATTGACACCTGGGCAGTGAACTTCTCATCTTTGTACTGAGTGACAGTTCTGCATGAGTCAGGTGAAGGATTTAGGAAGAGCCACAGGTAAATAACAAAAGTGCTTTGTCACTTTCCAGGCTTCTGCCCCCCCTTTCAGAGGTGTCACATTCATTGAAGAGGTGGCTTTTAACAACGAGAGAAAGTGAAAGTTCAATCAGCCAGGGTGAACACTGAGAACTGATTCCAGGTCCACAGGGAAACATGCCCAAGGCTAACAGCTGAGGCAGAATTGCCATGGATCAGCCTCCAAACTGACCTCAGCTGACCTTACAGATTTCTGATTGGTACTGATGGTACCAGCGTCATAGAACTGGGGTTCTGCTCACTGGAAGAGAAGACAGCAGTGCAGGGCAGATCCTCTGAGTCAGAGCTGCCACTGCACCTTTATCTCCTGTTCTGTCCCTGCATCCAGGTGGTTCTGCTGGTAGGTGTGCAGCCTGGGGACAATGTGGAACGGAGGAGGAGTGGGCTGGAAATTAGCTCATGAAACGAATCCTTTTCAGAAAAAGCTGTATTGTGAAAACATGAGTGGCTTGTAAAAATACACTGGATTTTGCCAACGCCTCCCTGTGTCCCAGGCACAATTCCAGGTGTTCTCCAGGCACCAGCTGGACTGTAATGCCCAGGTGCCCGTGCTGCAGGACGTGGTGTGGGCTGCCTCAGGAGCCCTGACAGGCACAGCTGCCCTGCGAGGCAATAAATGCCTTCAGGGATGTGGGTAAGGCAAATCCTTGCGCTCCGAGTGCTTTAGCCGAGGTTCAGACTCCGCGCTGCTCCAGGGCTCGCCCTGCCCGCTGTGGAGGAGCTGAGGCTGGCACAGCCCTGGGGCAGAGGGCAGCTGTGAGCGCAGCCCGTGCGGACCGGCTGTGCCCTGTCACCGCCCCGCAGTGCCCTGTCACCGCCCCGCAGTGCCCTGTCACCGCCCCGCAGTGCCACACCCGGCTCTGCCCAGGGCACAGGGCAGCAGGGCACGGCCCTGGGCAGGACAGCAGCAGCCTGGGCCAGCCTTACCCTGAGACTGCTAAAATCCCCGGGGGTGGGAGGGATGGAGCAGATCCTGCTGGCAGTGAGGGCTGGCAGGGATNATGGGATGGGATGGGATGGGATGGGATGGGATGGGATGGGATGGGATGGGATGGGATGGGATGGGATGGGATGGGATCCATGGACACCTCTGCCTGCCAGGCACGGCTGTGCCCACAACACACCCTCAGCCATCTGTCCCCGTGGTGCTGCTGCCCAAAAAGCTGCCCCGAGGCTCTGCAGGGCTCCCAGCATCGCTGTCCTGAACAAAGCCTCGGGCACTGCAGGAGCACCTGCAGCCTTTTTTGGAGCCATCACCCACAGGGCCAGCGGAAAGGGACAAATGCCACGTATGGCAGGAAACCCCTCAGCTCCGACACAGCCTGGGAAACGTGGTCAAATATTGCACTGAAGAAATCCAGACCTAGGGCCTGGCCAGAAAAGAGCATTGCATGTTTGGCTGCAGGAGGGCAGCAGGCCTGCAGCTCCTTCTGCTCTCACAGATACAAAGATACTTCAGTAGTCAAATAACACTTTCTGATTTGTCACTGCTCAGGGTTTGGGGTTCCTTCCAGCCCAAACCAGGCTGGGATTCTGTCATTATAAATAACATAAATAATTTCCCCCCTCTCTCATAACACATGTTTTTGCAATAAATTAATTCCATTCTTTAGATAAGTATCAAAGTATTGTAAGGTCTAACCACAGAATTCAACACTGAGAGCCAAAAATGTCTTTGACATCTTCAAACTAGAAATGAGCACTCACCAAGGTCTGTGGGAGCTCATTTATAGGATTTCTTTCCAAAAGCAGAGTTTTCAATTGCCTTTTCAATAAAACTGAAAAGAGCAAGCAAAGTTCACTGAATTAAATAGAAACACAAGAATATTTTACCTCCCTATTTTTTTTTCCTGCCTTTGTTTCCTTCAGCAGAGAGGAGAAGGAAAGGCACACAAGGCAAATCCAGATTTCTCCATCATTAACATCAGTGCTGGAAAACAACACACCCCAAAGCTTTGCAGCACGACAACGTGAAGTTTGCATTTATGCCCATTCATTATACACTGCTCCAATATTTAGTATTTGATCTTTGCAAATCCTGCTTATCACTTTAAAGTCTGATACTGACTGCCCCTGTTATAAACACATCATTTGCTGTTGTTTATAATTTTGCTGAGGTTTATCTCTCTGGGTTGCTGAGTGCCTTCCTCTGGCTAAATCTGAGCTAAAGCTGCTCAGCCATTTTTGATAATAAGATTAGAAAGAAATATGCCCTGTTTTCATTTAATTTCATCAACTTTCTTTTTTGAAAAGCTCTGGTGTTCCTGTTCTGGGAAGCAGCCTGGAAGCTTTGCATAGGGCACAACAGACATTCCTGTCACATACAAGGTAATATTTTCTGATCCCCCTGAAAACCTGTTAACATTGAGTCAAACCCTAAGCTTCTGAAACACGTCAGCATGCCCAGGCTCAGAAAAGAGCTGTTGCTGTAGAGCTGTGAAGTGCTCAGGGCTGCTGTGTGTGCCCCTGTTTGGAGCCTCTGGGGAGCAGGCACACTCCATCCCAGCACGGGCAGGGGATGGGATGGGATCCTGTGCCCACCAGAGACCAGACACAAACCAGCTTCAGCGGGTCCTGGGTTTTCGCTGCCTCCATGTTACCCCTTCAATAGCATTCCTTTAAACAGCCTTTATATCCAGCAGCAGATCAGCTGGAATGAAACTCCCTGGACAAAGGGCTGGTTTCATTTCCTAGCATTGCAAATTGACTTGTTTACTGTTCAAACTCGACAAAACAAACACTAAGGAAGCTTGGTAGTTTCAGTCGTAATATTTCATTACCTCTAGGAAGGAGAAACAAACATTTTGGCAGCTGTTCAACACATTAACATTTGTGGCAATATTTTAAGACATTTCAATTCAGTCAAAGCCTGAAAGCACTGTGTTCACATTCACATTTTGAAGTGGGAAATTCAATGGCTTTTAAAGCAGAAAAAGGAGGGAAAGGATACCCACAGAATTTCCAAATAGCTCAGAATACAGCTTGTGGACCAACATGGAATTAGGACAAGATGCAGCTAAGGAATAGTCAGAGGATATTTCTGGTGGGCATTTCCTAAAAGCTGAGGTGCTGGCTGAAGTCAGTGGGAAAACACAAACAAGACAAAGTACAACACATGGAGGGACACACAACTGACAGATTCGAGGAACCCCTCATACAATGACAAACATACAACTTACAAACCATATCAAAATAATATCAGTCCTGTCCAATTCACAAACTGGACATGAGAGCTGCATTTCAAAACCTGGATATTTTCCAGCTGTTTTTGGAAACATAACCTTCATTTTCTGTATTTGTCTAATCACAAGTAGAGCATGTGATGATTCATGAATGAGGGATCCGAAAATACCTTTAAGCACCTTGTTTCAGTCACAAGATAGAATCATGGAAAAAAAAGGTTTGGGTTGGGAGGGATCCCAAATCCCCCCCCAGTGCCACCCCTGCCACGGCAGGGACACCTCCCACTGTCCCAGGCTGTCCCCAGTGTCCAGCCTGGCCTTGGGCACTGCCAGGGATCCAGGGGCAGCCACAGGTGCTCTGGGCACCCTGTGCCAGCCCTGCCCACCCTGCCAGGGAACAATTCCTATGAGGAATTTCCCCACCATCATATTTCTTTTACTTTGGATAATGCTTTAGCATCCGCTGACCAAGGGCTGCCTCCTTTTCCTCCTCAACATTCTCACAGAAATGTTTATTTTAGTACAACTACTGCAAACAGGCTGCTCTGTGCTGGTCTTTTCTTTCCTTCCAGTAAAAAAATAATTTCTTTGTTCCAGTTAATTACCACATGTTGGGACTTCTTGTCTTCACTTCTGGGGTGAGAAGGAAAGAGCTGTCCAAGGACATCAACAAACCTGGTGGGAAGTTAGTTTTGGTGGTCATGGCAAGGAGGGAGCACGTGTCACTTCCCAGAGTGACAGAGTCATTGTGGTGAACCTTCCTCCTTGCACACTTCCTCTGAACAGGGCCAGACAATCAATCCTCCCAAGTGGTGATAAATACCTTGTCAGACAACCAGCAGCAGCAGATAAATGGGGAGCTCTGACAGAGCTGTCCTTCGCTGCCACCGAGGGGACGCTCAGGTCTCCACTTCCCTACAACAACATCTAAAGAGTCACCAAGTGAAAATGGTACAAATCTCACAGGAAAAAAGCAACAGCTCTGACTTTTCTTGGGGTAAAAGACTTTAGAGATTCACCCCATAATATCAGTTGGACCTTTCAGTTTGTCTGAGCTCCAGCAAACATCAACCTTCTCTACCCTGCCCCTGCACCAAAGTCAGCACCAAAAAAACATCTCAAAGTCTGACTGTGGCAATGAAATCACAGTCAGGCAAGTGGAAAATAAATACATTTGTTATTAGATTGCCTGTGTGACCAGTGATCTTACATGTGGTAACCAATTGCATGGGGAAGCTTTAATCCTTTTAGAGTGGAGAACCAGCCAAAGCAGATCTGGCAGCTTCTGAAACAAATTGTCAGGAATTGTGGATAGGACATTTTCTTCCAGATGCCAGTTCTGAGAGAGAAAAACACAAACATGTTTTAAACCCAGAAAGAGGGGCTGGGATTCCTTGGTGTGTAAAATGTCACGTGTGAACACTGTAAGGGGCTCCACGTTTCTGTGGGAAGAACACCTAAAGGCCATTAAAGAATGCACAACTACATCAACTGCACATGGAAGTGATTTATTCAAGGATTTTTCTTAAAAATAAAAATCCAGGAGTTAAAGATCATGGGTAAGAAT
This sequence comes from Hylia prasina, assembly GCA_013397195.1. Classification (NCBI taxonomy): domain Eukaryota; kingdom Metazoa; phylum Chordata; class Aves; order Passeriformes; family Sylviidae; genus Hylia; species Hylia prasina. Next base: position 54,247 of record VYXD01000901.1, on the reverse strand, counting down.
CTTAAGAAACCCCCTTACCTGGACTGAGGCAAAGCACCTGTTCCTCAGCACGAATGCATCTCTGCTTTGAACAGGCAGATGCTACTAAATAGGCTATTACCTGATTTTAGGGACAAGCAGGTATGAGTAGTCATTGTATCATGCTTTTCCTGGAATAGATTTTCCTTGAGGTTACTTAGGCAATTAAATCCTAATCACAAGCAGTATTTGTAAACCAGAGGGCAACATTCATGGCAAACACAAATGGATCCATGGCAAGGAAGTGCTGGAAGAAGTATTGCTCTATTTGTTTACCCAAAGCAAAGGATATTTGAGGGTGATTTTATTTAAGGTTACATAAGAAAATACATCTGGATTGAAAGCAATGACATCATTCCATTAATTAAAGCAGGGATTATTTCAGCTAGTTTTGATCTCAGCATTGTGTTTAGAATTTTAGAGCAAAATAGTAATGGAGAAAGAAGTTCACTGACATTTCGGGGAGAGAAAGTGGTTTGGGAAAGATCCTTAACTTAGGTAAATCATCTTCAAGCAGGACTTTCAGTGTTCCTTTTCCAAAACTGTTTGTCCAGTCCAAGGTCCTCACTGAAGCCTGAGTTCTCTGCAGCATCAGCACAGTAACACAATCCCATTCCTTTAACGTGGCACTGTCTAAGAAGATTTTATCCTAACGAGGCAGAAAGAAACAGCAGAGCACAACTCAATAAATACGTCCCTCCATAGTTTCATTTGACTTTCAGCAAGCCAGAGTCACCAGCTCCCAAAGCAGCAGCCACAACTGACTGAATTCTCAGAATACATCTCATTAAACTGTAGCAGCATATGTCCTTAATTTCTTAGTAAAACATTTGGTTAATCTAAATAGATAATGACACAAGGAGAAAAACAGGTATGTCAATGAAAAGCAAAACAACAAGAACACAAAGGAGCCAGAAGTCACCAAAAAACTTAAGGGCTGAATTGCTCAAATAGTGCCAGAAATAAAACCACTCTTTCACACGATCAGGCAAGAGAAAGCATTACAGCAAAGAAAAAATTCAGCAGGATACATATTAGATACTGCAAAAGGCTAAACCAAAACAAGCAACTGAATATCTGCACGCAGCTCACCAGCGTGGGAGGTGGGAGTTTGGCAGGAGGGAGGCAGCACTTTGATCACACTTTGGTTTCAGCACCTGCTCTAATTCCCTGTAAAGCCCCTGGAGCTGTTGCTGGCACCTGCAGGGCTGGCAGGAGCCTTGGACTGCTCTGAAAGGTGCCAGGCTGCCCCGCCAGAACGGCCAAGCCTCCACTTGAAGGCTTCAGGAGCTCTGCTCCTGTCTCCTCTGGGCCACTGAGGTGATCACAGAGCCACGGAATGGGTGGGGTGGGAGAGACCTCAAATCCCCCCCAGTGCCCCCCCTGCCATGGCAGGGACACCTCCCACTGTCCCAGGCTGTCCCCAGTGTCCAGCCCGGCCTTGGGCACTGCCAGGGATCCAGGGGCAGCCACAGCTGCTCTGGGCACCCTGTGCCAG
>VYXD01000901.1:24548-39203 GCA_013397195.1 Hylia prasina | reverse complement strand
GCCCGCCGGGGTGTGTGCCCTCCGCAGCCCAGGTGTGTGCCATCCCCAGCCCAGGTGTGTGCCAGCCCATGCACAGGTGTGTGCTATCCCCTGCCCAGGTGTGTGCCAGGGAGGGGATGTGCCCTAGCTGGGCCCTGGCTCGGGGTTTGTCTCCTGAAGTGTGGGGACAGCCTGAGAGCGGCTCTGCACGAGGGAAGTGTCAGTGCCCCCTTCCCTCTCCCACTGCTCTTCAGGAACTCAGCTGCTCTCGGTGGCAGCCATGGGAAACTCAGAGTGCTTCGGGTGTGTGGGAACAGCCGTGTCTGAGCCCTGCCAGGAGGGAGGGGTGACAGCGTGACAGCGTGACAGTGTTGATGTGTTCATTTGCACCTCAGGTGGTGTTCAGGGCTCTCCAGTACCTGGGAGTGCTGAGGAGACGCAGGCACCGAATGATGTTCAGAATTCCGTGCCTTGCTGGTTTGCCTGTGCCCGTGAATCCTTACAGGCTGATGGTTAGCCCTGCTGTGTAATTTAATTAAATTAAATTAAACTGCAATGCAATATCTTTATAGCTTTGCTGATGTTTCTGGAAGCTGATAAATTTCATTTATTATTCTAGAAAATAATACTTAATTCCAGTGTCTCCAGCAAAGAGCTGGTGGGCTCCTAAGGCTGATGATGCCTGAGTGACTTGCAGTGTAGCCTGCGAAGGGCTGTCCCAGCAGAGTTACCTCATTGTCCCAGGTTTGCGTTTGTCACAGCTGAGCTGTCCGAAGGCACAAGTGACGTTTTGTATTTGTGAGGGTGATTGTGCATTGCAGCACTGGGGAAGTGCCCGGGGTAGCTCTGAAGCAGAGCGGGGAGGGCAGAGTGAGGCTCTGGAAGCACTGCAGGTACTGGGGCCTTATTTTGGGTCTCCCATTCCTGCCTGAGCTGTCTTGGCTCAGGAAAAAAATCTTTCTTTCTCCTCTTCTTTATTTCTCCTGACCATAACTCCCTCCTACCCTCTGACAGAGAAAATGCACAACTCAACAGAAGTTGCCATCACTGCTTAAAATACTGGGGTGTGATTTGTGTCCTGGGATTTTAGAGGGATCACATGGTGGCAAAAGGCCATTGTATGAGTTCAGAGGCCATTTCAGATATCCAGGGTAGGAAAAAAGCACAAAAGAACAGGGAAACTTGGTAGAAACCGGGAAGAAACTTAGCTTGAGAATAACCTGTTGGAGTGTTTAGGAACCCAAGAGCCAAGACACTTCTCAGCAGCAGCAGTGAGGAGCACTGTCAGCAGAAGGCACATGCTGGTTCCTCGCAGAATTCCTGTATTTTAATTCTGGTGTTTGACAAAGGTCAGAAAGGTGGGCTGGGCAGGGCTTGGGCTACGGCTCAGCTTCCTCCTCTGAGCAGGCAGTTCTTGTGAGGGTTAGGAGAGGAGCACTTGGGTGAGGGTGATGTGTGTGGGTGACTCTCCTCCGGGCCCTGGGCTGGCTGGGCACCCCGTTCCCCACAGGGCTCAGCGTGTTTGTGGCACTGTCACAAGGATACAGGTCATCTCCTGAGTGAGAGATGTGGCACATTGGGGAAACAAATGTCACAGAACCCGCAGGAAAGCTACATACTGCACGCTGGCTTATGTGTACTGGTTCCCAGTGTTAATGGGAACTGGCAGGCACAGGCAGCGAGCAGGGAACACAGAAAATGATACACATTGTGTTTGCATTGTTTGCACTGGTGGAAAACGTGCTTTGTGCTTCACAGAACTGGGCCCAAAGCTTGGTCCCAAATAATTTCCTCTCTAAAGGCTCAATGGTGCATATGGTAAGCACATGAATAATTCAGACACATGCAAACAGGCCCCGTGATTTCATAGGCAAGCCTGATTCTAGGTTTGCTCAGAACTTTGAACTGGCATGGGTGAGTGGCTCTCCCAGCGCAGAAGAGGCTTGGCAGGACCTTCAGCGCAGGATGAAACAATCCCCTGTGCTGGCAGCGCCGGCTGTGTGTCTCCGGAGGGCTGGGAGCGTCCCTGTCCTCCCTGCTGGGCTGGGCTGGGCTGGGCTGGCCGGCGGCGTCCGGAGCTCGGTGCCGGGAGCTCCTGCCGAGCCCGACCTGACGCGCTGCTCCCTCCGTCCCCGGGTCCTCCCTAACCGGTACCGAGGGTTTCGGGGTGCCGCTGTTGCTGTGAGCTCAGCACGGAGCGCGGGGCAGTTCCCGTTCTAGGGGTGAGCTCACGCCGCGGGAGGAGGAGCGGCAGTGCCGGGGAGCGGGGCAGGGCTGGGGCGAGCCCCGGGGTGTGCCCGGCTCCCGCAGGCGCTGCACCTCGGCCCACCCCGGCCTCGGGTGGGCGGGAGTGCCCGGCACAGGAGGGCACAGAGGTGCTCCTGTCGGGGGCTGGCAGCGCTGCTGCCCGGGCATCCCGGCTGGGCACGGCCCTCTGCCCGCAGCTCCCGCGGCAGCCACAGCGCACGGCTGTGCCTCGGGCTGTCGGTTCGTGCCCAGCGACGCACGGGGCTTTGCCCGGTCCCTCGGCAGTGCCCGTCCCGGCGGGGACAGCCCGGAGCTCTGCGGCCGCTCTGGGGCAGCGTGGGACGCGGGCGGTGGCTGCTGCTCTGCTCCGCTGGGCTTTATTCCGTGTTAAATGCCACAGCAGGAGCATCGCAAGCAGGTGTCAAAACAAGCACAGCTGCAGCGAGGCAAACTTAAGGATTGATTAATGAATAGTTTCAGCCTGTTGTGTGTTTCTCTACATGGCTTTCTGATGTAAAGATCAATCTGTGGATTTATTTAAAAAATAGCAGGCTTCTTTTAACAAGCACAAATTGCTTCTGTTTATCAAAAGGCTGAATAACATCAACAAACAGTTCAGTCTCTGTTGCCCCTCAGCACTGCTTGGGAAATCATTTTCCTTAGTGCTTCTTCTGGCCTTGGTTTGGATTTTTCCGTGCTCTTAGCTTGGCATCTCCAAAGGCACCCCTGCCTCCCCCGCTGCTCTCTCCAGAGGCCACTCTCCTCCTCTTGCTCTCTGCTGAAGTGGGGTTTTTCCACTGCCAGCTCCTCTCCTGCTCCCTTGCCAAGGCTGCAGGGTCATTCCCTGGGGTTTGCTGTGGGAGGATGGATGCCCTGGTGCCCAGGGGTCGGGTTGGTGCTGGGGACACGGAGCTAACCCAGCCCCGGGGACATGCTCAGCCCCAGGAGCCGCCGGTGCTGTGCAGGGTGAGGAGGGGCTCCCCAGGGGCCAGCTCTGCCCCGTGCAGCCCCATGGTGCCCACCGGCAGGGGAGGGGGCAATGCCCCTGCTCCCCGGGCTGCTGCAGGACCTGGCTTCCCTCCTCCCTGTGGCTGAGCCTCTGTCAGATGTTGTTTCTTTCCAGAGAGAGTTGCACATCACCGAGCTCTGGAGGATTTCTGATCACAGAAGTAGGATGTCTGCTTTCCCCAGAGAATCTGAACTTGGTGAATAATTCTGTTTGACATCTGCTGTGAATTTGGGTCTGCTCTCTTCCCGTGGAGTTGGAATGAGTGCTGGGTGGTTTTGGCCCCCTGTCCTGCCAGGTGGGTCAGCCCAGTCCCTAGCTCGGGTGCTTGGGTGCGTCAGTGAGGCCTGGCCAGGGAGCCAGTCTGTTCTGGCACCTCCAAAAGAAAGAACAGCTTATGCTTGACTCCAGGGAGCACCAAAGGGGGTCACTGCTCCTACCTGAGGTCAAGCAAATTGTCTTCAGGTTTTCATCACTCGTTCTTTTTTCCTTCCCAGATTTACTGTCACTGCCAGCATGTCAGTGATGCCCTCTCACTCACACTGCCTTGCTCCTCATTTTCCTTCTTTTCCAAAAAGAACCTCTTCCATTGCCAGGACTGTGGGGAATGCCTGCCCAGCTCGGTGTGTGGCAGAACACAGAGCTGCACGTGGGGACACTGGTGGTCCCAGGACACCAAACCCCTCCTGGTGCTGCCTCGGGGTCGGTGCTGGCCAGCCTGGGGCCCCGGGGCTCCTGGAGCTGGTGCTGCTGCTCAGCCCTGCTGGGTTCCCTGCCGAGCCCCTGCCCTGTGCAGCTGAGTTGGTGACAGGAGGGAGGGCCAGTGGAGAAGCTGCATTTCCACAGCCCTTAAACTGCTGCTGCAGCAGCTCTGCCGAGCAGCACATCCACTGAGCCCAGCCAAAGGTATTTTGGGAGCGTGTCTGAGGCTCACGAGCCTCTGGGACAAAGATAGGACCGTGTGCCTGAAATAGCACCCTGCAGCCTGCACACCCCACCAGTGGCTGCTCTCGAGAGGGAAATCCAGAGTTTGTTTTCAAGTCATCATCACTGTGTTGACAAGGCTGTCGTGAGGAAAACAGTCTGAGCTGGGAATGCCTGAATTAACTCCAAGTGCAGTTACACACACACAGTGCACACTGCTCACCACCCAGTGTGGGCACAGGAAGGACTCTTGCCTTTTGAAGCAGGTATTTCACACAGAATCACAGAATCATCCCAGCTGGAAAATCCCTCCAGGATCACCGAGTCCCAGCTGTGCCCCATCCCCACCTTGTCCCCAGCCCAGAGCTCTGAGCGTCACCTCCAAGAGTTCCTGGGACCCCTCCAGGGATGGGCACTGCAAACCTCCCCGGGCACTCCCAAGGCCTGAGCTCCCTTTCCAAGCCATGGAGGAGGTTGTGGTGGAGGTGTGGGTTCATCAATGTGCACATGTTAAAAACCACAACCCCAAACCAGACATCACCAGGTTTTCATGGTGCTGATCCATCCAGTTGCCAAGAAATGAGCATAGCTGCCAGTTCAGCTCTTTTTCAGGAGATTTTTTCTATTCTTTTTGGTTTGCTTTTAGATGCTCTAGTGGTGTGAAACGCTGCAGCAGAGACCATCCTTCAGTGCTGTAATTGCAGCATGTGCAGCAGTGCTGGAGTGCTAGGAAATAAGGAAATGGCATTTCCAAATGAAATGTTTCTTCTGTTGCGTCTCTTGCAGCTCAAATGCAACATGGCTGGTGCACAGTTTGATTTTTGGTGTATTTTCCCAGTGTTCTGGTGGTTGTCACCAGCCCCAGGGACACAGCAGGAGGAACAAGACTGTCTTTCATGACCCACAATGAGTTTGCTGGTGTGGCAAGTAGTAAAAGCCTCTTTTGATGGAAAACCAGAAGCAGCTGATTGTAGAAAATATTCTTGGGCTCCCTGTGTTACAAAGAGTTGTTGTTCCTGGGCTGCTACATATCTTAGGAAACTCCAGTACTTCTGAATTGATTTGGGAAAAGCAGTGATGACCAGGAGACATAAAATAAATGATAGAACATGTGATAACAAATAGAAATAGGGAGGTTGTTTCCCAAAAGACCCGTGTTTGTCTCAGACCTCTTAACCCCTCTCGTGTAATTAAAAAAAGAGGGAATGCTGAATTCTGTTTTAACAATGGGTTTAAAGTGCTCACTTAAAAACGCTTGTGTGTGATCCATCCCTCACTCCTTGCTGCTGTGAGCCCAGCAGTTGTGTCACAATCCCTCGCTGTTTGCTGCTGCACAGAGCACAAAGTCAAACCAGATGTGGGCGGCTCCTTCTCCTCTCTGCCCTGAGCAGCTTTTGTGGCTCTCCTTGGGTGCACAGAAAAATCCCGGCGGCTCTGAGGGCTTCAATTACCTGTGGTGACTGGATTTAATGGGGCTCTTTCTCAGAAAAGTGTTCTTAATTATTAAAACTGCTGGTTTTGCTATTAATTAATGTTTTAAGTCTTCCAAATACGGTGTCAGGGCCTTTCCCGAGCGCTGTGGTACTGAAGTTAGCCATGGTCTGTCTGCTTCAAACGTCCCTGTGAGCCTTTTGCTGATGTTTAATACAGAGCCTTGTTGTTTTCCCCACTCCCAGGCAGGTCCTTCTCTGCAGGAGGGTGGGATCCTGTTACAGCATGAAAAGGTGCATCGGATTTCCCGTTAGCAGCTGGTGCGCCTTGAGGATGACCCTGCTGCTCGTTATCTCCTGTATTTCCACAGCTCCGGGAAGGCCGCGGGGGTGAGGGCAGGGTCTCCTCTGCCCCTGGCAGCGGGGGACAGGGCTGGGCTGTCCCTTGGAGCTCTCGGGCACGGCTCTGCCCGCCGCGTACGGCTGCGGGCTCCGTTTGCTCCCCTTGTCCCTGGGCAGCCCTCCCTGACCTGGTGTGCCGCAGGACGTCCCTGCGCCCCCCCAGCCCCCCCTCCAGGTGTGCTCCTGCCAGCACCTGCCGCGGGGAGCCAGGGGCAGGGGCTGTGACAAAGCCCGAGCGTCCCTGGTGCCCCCTGAGCCCGGCAGCGCTAACGCGGCCTGACAACTGAAAACAGCCCAGCTGGAGAATCTGTTCTGCAGTCTCGGGGCGCTCTTTGCCACGGGTTGGTTGTTGCTATATAAAGAAATAGTCTGTTGTTTCTAAATTTACCCCGTTAATGTCCCAGAGCACAAAGAGCAATGGAAACACCGTACGGGCACTTCGGCAGGAGCGGGAGGTGGTGGCTGTGCCCGGGGCTGGGACCTCTGGGGCTGCTCTCTCTGTTTCAGTCCCCGAGGCTGTTGGGTGACCCCTGTGTGCCCATCTGCACCCAGACCCCTGCTCTGGCAGCCCTGGGGCAAAACACAGCGCTGCCGGGTTTGTAGAGGGACAAGAGGGTGTGTGAGGCGCTGCCGAGGCTGCAGCGGGATGTGGCCCCTGCACAGGCAGGCAGGAGCAGAGCCGTGTGCCAAGGGCAGCTGAAAGGCCTGTCCAGGTTGCAGGGCAGCCACCCTCAGGTTTCAGTCACACAGAAATTGTTGCCAGTTCCCTTGGCCTTGGCAAAAGATGATGTGGGCATCATTCTGCCTGGAGCTGTGGGTGTGTCTGACCAGAGAGCCTCTTCTCTGCCACCAGCCACAGCCTTCTCACTGCCTGGGGAAAGGTCCATCACTGCAGTCAGAATAATTATTAAACACAGGATATTACCTATGGGGCCACCATTACAGACGTATCTGCAAAAGAGGCAATTCTTTTCTTTAGGGTAGGGATGTGCCTTTCTGGCCCCCAGGTGCCCCCAGCTTGTCTCACGCTGCTGTTCCTCATGAGGATCTGCTGTGAGGAGTGTGGCTGGGACTGCTCTGCCAGACCCAAGATCAGATTTCCCGTGTGTGACCCAAGTGGCAGCTCCATTCCCCAGGGTTGTTTTGAAACCTTTCAGTGAAGCCTCACTGCTTGCAAGTTCTTTGTGTCTCAACACGATGCAAATGCAGCTCTGGGTTTGCTGCAAAGTAGGTCTCTGCACACAGCAGAGTTTGTTTGCTGGTGTTGGGCTCGAGTGGAGCTGTACAGTGTCAGGTGCATGCCCTCCATACCCGAATCCCTTCCTGCAGGTGCTTCCAGGTGGGTGTTTGGTCCATCAGGCTGTGGCACACCTCTGCCTGTGGGTGAGCTCTGAATTGTTCTGTTGGCTCTGAGCACACGGGGGTGTTTGCCCAGGTGGCCCAGCACAGCCCAGCACAGATACTCTTGCTTAGGCCATGTTGGTTTGTCCTCTGAGCGTCCCTTTGGGTCACAAAGTCCTCTCCTCAGGCACCCGAGTGTCGAGCTGTTACAGGTGCCAGTTTGGCTGGTGAGGGGGAAGTGACCCATTTGTCTGTGTAGGGACCAGCAGCTGCTCTGGGCTGGGAGCCCCCAGGCTGTGCTGAACCCCCAGGTTGGACTTGTGCCCCCACATCTGGCATCAGGAGCATGTGGGGTGTCCTGGTGGGCACCCCTGCAGTGGGTGTGCTGGGACATGGACTGGGGGAGGAGACAGAGGGAAAACAGAACCTGATCCTTCTGTTGGAGCTTCTGCTCCTTTTAGACTGATCACTTGGTGTTGTTTTGAACTCGTCCCTCTCTGTGGGTCCCTGTGACACTGAGGCTCTCCCAGCACAGTGCCAGGGCTGCCCACTGCATCTCAAACCTCTGTGTGCCCAGAGGCACTCTGCTTGGGTAACTGAGGCTAATTGCTGGCAGTTAATTAGAGAGTGGTTGAGAGGAGAGCTCTCTGAGGGACACCAGCGAGGGCACAGGGTGCTTGTTGGGTTGGTCTGGTCCCCATTTCTGGGTGACCCCTCTGGCTCTGCCCCACAGCTCTGCCATGCCCGGTGGAGCTCGGGCTGTGCCAGAGGCAGCTGCTCCCAGCACCTGGCCATGGTCACTGGTCACCAGCCTGCCACCCTCTGCCTCCTCCTGTCCTCCACAGCCACCCCCAGCACTTGCGTTTTTCCATTTCAGCTCAAATCTATATCAGCAAATGAGCAAAATAAACATTGCTTGTTTGTTTTGACAATTACAGTAGAGATTTAATTACACTCCTTCCTTGTATACTGCTGAATGTCATGTGGTGTGCTCGGCGTAAACAAAGATGTTCTGCTAATGTGAGATATGGTTATTAAAGACACCCTGTCAGCCTGCAGCCTCGTCCCTGCCAGCTCCCAGCATCTGCACCTCGGGTCTGTGTGTGAGGAGCAGGCAGAGGTGTCACCCAGAGTGACTGAGTGAGCTCTGGGGAAGTGAGCAAGGAGACAGAAACACAAGAAAAGAGAGAAAGCCACGTCTGTGTTTTCAATGATTTTGAGGCAGCAGCTTCAGGTATCATAGCAGGAATACAATATTTCAGTCTCTGAGTAAGTTCTCTGTTCAAAACAGTGGGGATCCTCAATTGCCATCATGAAAAGGGCCCGATTTTCCTGCTCGTCACTTACTGCCTTTGAAGAATCTGTCTTAAAGCCTGAGCCTATTGTGTCATGTGAAAGCAGCTGTAGCATTGTCTGGCAATGGTAAATTGGCAATGACTTTGCATTTCATAATTAGTTAACAAGGAATCATTTACAATGAGCACGTCTCTCAAACCCCATTGAAATGTGCAGCACAAGTTTGATGTTATTAATTAAAAATAGGAACTTCAAACATTCTCTGGCAGCAGTTCCTATTTCCCCTCTCTCCATGGGGCCATTGACAGGGATGAGGATTAAGGCAAGGGTTTGAAATTCTTTCTGAAAAAGGACTTTGGGACTCCAGGGTTATTCAGGAGGGCATAAGAGAGCATTGACTGTGCTTCAGATCCCTCCAACCCTTCTCCTTGAGCTCCTGAACAGGGCTTTGTGAGCTCCCCACTCCCAGTGAAGGTCAGTCTCTCAATTACATCTTGTCAGAAAACCTCTCAAAGAGGTAATTCGAGGGAGAAATAATTTCTAGAGATTCTTGTCAGATTATAGAGAGCCTTTAATTAAATGAGTGTCCATTCCTTAATGGCAATTATGGAGAGAAAATCCTTGCATCTGGAAGAGGAGAGACTCCACTTTCCTAAGGAAAATTTACTTTTTAAAATAACAAGATAAAAATGGCTTATTCTGCTCCAGAACTGAAGCCTGAAAGAAATGAATGTGCATCCTTGGAGGGGTTTAACTGGGAAAGGGAAGAGCCCTGGTGGTATTTCCCTGTGCTGTGGGAGCAGCCCCTCTGCAGAGCCAGCAGCTCCTCCCCGCCCTGGCACGGAGCCGAGGGGTCCCTCAGTGCTCTTGGGGTGCCAGCACCCCACACCTGGCTCTGCCTTTGTGCTTCCTCCCTGCCATTCGGAGCACTTCCCAGCCCTTGGCAGTCAGCCTGGAAAGGAGCCCGTGTTTGGAAGGGGCAGTGCTGGGAGGCTGCAGAGCCCAGCCGGGGAGCCGGGGGGCTCCAGCCCTGCTGGGACCCCGTGGCTCATCCCAGCCTGATCCCGAAACACTGCAGAGCTTGGCGTGGCCACGAGGAAGAGAACACGGCCCAGCCTTGCTGCTTCAGAACCAGAGGAGTGGTTTTGAGACTTGCCTTACGTCTGCTGGGTATTTTTATCGTCTGCCTCATTCGAACGGTCTCAACTGAGTCATCTCCTCCTAGTTTAGATTTATGCTCCCTCTACGCCTACTCCAGCAGGACCCAAATCCTCCTGGCACAGCCTCCTGCTGGCCCTGCTGGAGTCATGGAAGTCTGGCATTAAATTATGTGGGCACTAGGTCAGGGAGCCATGAATGTTGATACCTTTTATTTCGCAGCCTTCTGGATTTAATGACTGTCCGTCATACAGTAGTTCACAATCTATCATAAATAGAGACAATGGATTAGGTTGCAGTTTAATTATTGCTTATTTTTGTAGCTGGTGTGGGATTTGTGTAGCAAAATACAGAGAGGAAAAGCAACCTTCCCTAAATTCCAGCTCTTCCTCTGTGCAGGATTAGGGGAATAGCTGTACCCCTTCCAGTGGCACTGCTCATGGGATGAAATGACAGGAACTTTGTCTGGTTTTGAAACTCCAATAATCATTATTGCGATGCCTTGGCAATAGAGAATCAGGGATTCACTGACACGTTTTTTGTGCTTGCATTGACTTGCAGTCTGTGACAGGGAGAGAGGAAATGGCCTCAAGTTATGCCAGGGGAGGCTCAGGGTGGGCAGCAGCAGGAATTTCCCCATGGAAAGGGAGCTCAGGCCTTGGAAGTGCCCGGGGAGGTTTGCAGTGCCCATCCCTGGAGGTGGCACTCGGAGCTCTTTGGGACAAGGTGGGGATGGGGCACAGGGGGGCTCACTGGGCTGGGAGGGATTTTCCAGCCTCAGTGACTCTGGGATTCTGTGATTTTCCTTCCACAGACACCTGGCTTCTGCTTATTTAATGAACAGAACCCCTCCAAGTGGGACAATGGACAGCTGCTCCTCTCGTTTAATTCCAAATGGTGAATCTTGTATTTATGAGAGAGATCCAAATATGGTCCATCTGGTGCAAGTTACTCAGCTGTTCACTTCACAGAGAAGAGAACGTTTCCATGTCTCTCCCAGGATGTTCACATGAAGAGCTGAGTCTTTTAAAGCTGTTTAATGGTTTTCTTTGCAGAGGGGTTACACGTGGGAAATTCCACTAAACCTGGAATTTAGTGTTCCCGAAGCAGCAGGGCTGCCCAGGTGGGTCAGGTTCTGGAGTGCAGCCCAGGCTCTCTCAGGTGTGTGTGGCTCAGGTGACCTCTCTGTCCCCCCTGCCCGTGCCCAGCCTCTCTGCTGGGAGCTCTTTTCCAGTCACCCTCTGCAGTGTGAAGGTGCCAGATGTGTTGAAATCAGGCAAGGTCAGGCAGAGCCATCGTGCTGTGAGTGCAGCTGGGCTCAGGGTGGCTGTGGGAGGTGGGTGCAGGTTCTGCTCCTGCCTGGGGAGGTGAGGGCTGATCCCAGCTCCTCTGGGGCCAGCTGAACTTGTGCTGGATGCCATGGTTAGAGATGGATGGCACAAAAAGCTTCGGGAAGCGCAGGAGGAGTTTTTTGCCAGAGATTTTAATTTTGCATTGAGCGTGAGGGGAGCGGAAGGAGTCAGACATAATCAGGAGAGAGCGGGGAACTGTCCAGAAATAATGTCCTGTCTCTCCCTCTGAAAGCTTTGAGAGTTTCTGATTGATTTCAGGGGAAGCAGCGCTGGAGACTGAAATGGAGGAAAGCTGAAGAAGTGGTAGGTCAGAGATGGTTCCAAGGACTGGTGATCTGAGAGTTGCTAAGAATAGAGCACGGCAGAGACAGGCAGGCAGTGTGAGGGGATGGAGGCTCCTGCAGCTGCGGCATCCCTGGCGAGGGCAGCAGCAGAGAGGAGGGATTTGGAGGGAGCTGCTTAGAGAGCAGCTCTGCAAGAGCAGGAGCTGTGCCTGGATTGGGGTGCATGATCCACGACAAGCCTTGGCGTGGCACAGCCTGGGGAGGGACTGGAGGTGGACTCTGCCCAGTGACCTCGGCCGGGGAAGGTTGGCCTTTGGTCTGGGGCCGGGTGACAATGCCAGAGGGAGGGAGGCACCTTTTGTTGCATCTCCATCAGCAGCAAAACAAGCAGCAGCTGGTTTAACAAACAGGAAGGAAGCAGTGGTTGGAGGCTGTGGAAGGTTTCCTGATGGCGTGGACAGCCAGCTCCGTGGGGCAGGCTCCCAGGGCCAGAGCCACGTGTGGAGCTGTGGGGACCTCAGGGTCTCCTCATGGTGGATAAGCCCAGCTGGGTAAACAAAACCCTCTGCAGGTGTATCTGCAACTTAATGCTTGTCCATAAAATATTCATTGTTCCATTTTAGAAACTAGTTTTTGCTGAAAATCATTCCTTAAGAACTCTTGATCGCCTCAATTAGGAAGAAGAACAATCCCAGCACACTCAGAAATGCACTGGGATAAATGGGAATAAAAGCCCTTGGTCTCCTGTGCTGCCTGGCAGTCGGGATGTGCTGCGAGCAACTGCTGCAAATGCCATTTCCATAACACACACACGCACACACATTAAATTTTGATTCACATCTCTGACATCCACAAAATTGCTCCTTAACAAAAGGAACATTATAGGCATGCTACAAAATACAGGCTTGGTCTGGCCACATTTTGGATAACTCTACCCTATTCTTTAGAAAATTGGTTTTATTGCTGATAATTGGGCTAAAAGGAAGACTATTTAATCCTGGCCAGCCCAACTTTCTGGGACATTAAGTTCTAATAGGCAGATATAAACTGGTCTTAATAGATGAATCTGACATCATCTGGCTGCTTATTAACTATTAAACCTTGTTTCAGTAATTCTCTTGGCAGCTCTGTGAGTGTTGCCATAGTTTCTTTGTTAACAGAGCAAGACATTAATGCATTTTGAGTACTTCTAGCCCAAAAGACGTGAAAAAACACCTTATGTTTAATGATGCAAGCTGGCACCTGTTCCGTGCGGTGGCTCTGCAGCTGGTGGCACCTGGAGCATGGCTGTGTGCCACAGAGTGGCACCAGGAACCTCCTGGGTGTCACCTGGGCTTGGTCACCTCGGGCAGGCATCTCCTGATGCAGGGTGCATGTAGTCAGCACATGGAGATGTGCAGTGCTGTGAGGGGTCTGCCTGGGGACCCCTGGGGACACCTGGGGACACCTGGGGACCCTCAGGGACACCTGGGGACCCTTGGGGACCCTCGGGGACAGTCCCCAGGCTGGGCAGGATGGGGCACAGCAGGTTCCTGACTCAGGGGCCGTTCCCAGTTCCCAGCTGGGAGATGAGCTGGATCCTTTTCATTCCCTCTGCTCCCGGTGTCCTCGTGGGAGCCCGCGGGGACCCTGGGCAGTGTCACCTCCCCGGCCGCGCCAGCCGGGGGCTGCAGCTCCGTGAGCATTGCGAGGATTTCAGTAAACACAAATAACATCCCTTTGGTTTCTCCTCATCAGTGGCACAGATCAAACTGCAGGATACACAGGCTGAAATCAGCTCCTGTCTTTCAGCTGATAGCCGTCAGCTTCAGCCTGAATTTACTGAGGGAAAATCTGTGGGAGATCTGTACAGTAGTGAAAGGCTTTTCTAAGTAATTACAGGCTTAAGGGAAGTTGTAGCATTGGATAGTGACAAGTGGTATTTATTCCATATTTTGTTCAATATTGTAAATTACATATTTATTAAAAAAAAAAAAAAACAACCAAAAAAAACCCCCAGGCATCAGCTGGACCAGCATCTCCTCCTGCACTGGGGATGCAGCAGCAGCTGCCTCTGGACTCCCCAACTCCTGCCGGAGCCAGTGGAGTCAGCCAGAAATTAACACAGCAGTTTTTAAAGGAAAAACAGATGCCTGAGTCTGTGCAAAGTCAACCTTGGTCTGCCCAAAGCAGCTGGGAAGGGCCTTCTGCGGAGAGGTCCCTGTCTGGGGATGATTCAGTGCCAGCACTTGGTTCCGTTTCCCTTGGAGATGCTTTGTAGGAGTTCCGAGCAGGTGGCTGAGGCAGCCGCGCTGTTTCCAGAGGCGGGCCGAGGTGTGTGTTTTTGGTGTTTTTTGGTTCGGTTTTGGTTTGGCCGAGGTGTGGCTCTGCGGGGAGATCCGCTCCGCGCCGGGCGCGGCTGTGCCGGGCGGACACATCCCGAGGTGGGAGCTCCCGGGGCAGGGGGGCTCTCCCTGCTCAGCAGGGCTGTCACCGAGCCCTGATGTCACAGGGCGCTCTGTTCCCGTCGGGGTTGTGTCCCAGGATTCCCTAAGAGATTCCCTCGCACTCGGAGCCCCGCTGGGATCCCGGCGCGTCGCTCTGCGCTGGGACAAGCACGGAGCTTAAATACCGGGAAAGCCGGCACACAAAGAGGAGGAAAAGGCGAGAAAAAGGAATTTCTGGAAACGCAGGACTTGTTTTTTCCCTGTGGCCCCACGAGTGCCGTTTGTGCTGGGACGAGGCCGTGGGAGGACGCTGGTTTTGCCGCTGGAAGGCACAAAGCAGGTTGTGCCCTCAGCTTTTCCAGGAGGGCTCTGTGTGTGTGTGTGCCTGTCAGACAGACACTGCACCTCCGTCCTCACCACCTGCACAGCGCCCGGCCCCTCCTCCGTGCAGCGGGTGTACATATTCGGCACTGTATGAGGAGATATATATATCCATTATAATGGCTTTTTGATATTTCTGGGTACTAGTAGGCTAATTTAAGAAACATTTAGTCTTTTTCTCTCTGTTTCTTGATCAAAAGGAAGCAGATTTTGAACAATGTTTTTCCCCCAAGAGGTAGGAAAGTAGTATTTGCCTTTAGGGAATAAAAAAGAGAACACTTTCTGTTCATTAAATCTAACTGGAAAGTGCTCGATATGTCAAGTGTGAAAACAGAGGCTGAGAGAAGGGAAAGGTTTTGATTTAATTCAGTTGATTCTACAGTTTATCAGGAATTTGTTGAATTTGGTATTTCTCACTGCTGTTCACAG
>VYXD01000899.1:0-24761 GCA_013397195.1 Hylia prasina | reverse complement strand
TTTCCCCTTCTGTAAATTTCAGTCCACTGAGGAGGATCTCAGAGGTCCTCAGGGAGTGTTTGAAATGGAAGAGGTCTCCTTGCCCTGTGTGTTTGAGGCTCTCCTTGCCCTGCATGTTGCTGGCTGAGCCACGCCAGCCCCCAGCAGCCCCAGCCTGTGCTGAATGTGTGCTCTCTCTTCCCTTGCAGTGGCCATGTACAAAGAGCCTTCCCTCCACGATCTCACAGAGTTCTCCAGGTCTGGAAGTGGGACCCCAACGAAGAGCAGAAGCGTTTCAGGAGTGCTAAATGGGGGTAAATCCATGAGCCAAAACGAGTCAACGTAGCCAGGTTCAGGCCAGCCAAGTGCTCTCTAAACAGAACCTTACCTCTGGATGCAGTTGAATTCTTACTCGCCGTCTTTCATCCAAACCTTCCGTCGCCCAGGACAAGCCACCGAACTCGCGTAGGTCACCCGTTCATTAGCCATTAGCTCTCCTGCTTGTCAGGGGATAAACCCCAGGCATGTAGAGTGTGCTTGTGCATATCACAAGGCAGTTGGATAGCAGCAAACACAACTGCGGGAAAATCTACGAGAAGAAATGTCCAGCTCTTTCTCTCTCTCACTTTTTCTTTCTCTCTTTCTCTCTCTCTCCTATGCTTTGTGGAAAACAAAACAAAAACATTTCACAGCATTCACTGCTGATAAGAATTTGCTTTCCAACTCAGAAAAAGACCACTTTTGCTCTTCAAAGGAAATTTTAATGCTTGTATGTTTTATAGGGGCAAACAAAAAAACAAATACGTAAACTCTGTTGTTTCCTTGGCTTACCGTTTTATATCTAAGGCTTGATAAACAAAATGTATCCTTTAATTTGGAATAGTGTAACTTTTTGATTTCTGAACTCCAATGGGTCTTTAGAGCTTTGTCTTTAAAAAAATAATTCAAAATTCAGGGTTGGAACTGAGAGTTGGTGTCTCAGGCTCAAGCAAACAGTGTTCTTGTGGTTTTAAACACAATGAAATATAAATTTTTATAGATTTGTAGTTTCTGGTAAAGTTCTTGTGCTAACCCCAGTCTGTAGGAATTGAGTTGTTTTGTTATCCCAAGTGGAAGTTAACAGAAAGGGATAAAATTATCCTCCAGTGTAGATTTCTCTTAATTCCATTTTGTGTGTCATGTTAAACTATCGTTGTGGCTTCTTTTCTAAAGACAGAAACTGTGGAATTAAGGTGATTTAATTTTTTTATAAGAAACGTCTTATTTGTAAAAGTCCTTTCACTGTAACGGGCACGTGAATATTGTGTAGGAGGAAGCGTTAGGACAGGTTACCCCTAAACAACATATACTTATACATGCTATTGGAAACAATTGTTTAAAAAATGTAGTTAGGTTTCCATTTAGGTCATCATGTCTGTTGCATGGGAGAAAGTTGGAATATTGGCATAGAGTTGCATGATGTGTAAGATTTTGTGCATTAATCATCGTTGGATTCTGTGCTCCAAAACTGAATTAGTTCTGTACAGGCAGCTTTCTGCCTGGTACAAAAAAGTTGTTTATTATTTGTTGTATACACAACCATGCACTGAAATAACTATTTATATTAAGATGTACTTTTTAAAAAAGCTTGTTTGATTATATGCTGTACATCCATGGTTAATTTGAAAGGAAAAGGGTTGGCAATTAAGTTGTAATGTTACAAATGATACTGTAATTAATGTTCAAAATCTTTATGTGTGACAGTCATCTCCTGTAATGCCATACATACAGAAATTCAAATGTCCTTTGCTTTTGGGGATTGCCAGAGCTGGTTCTGTGTGCCCAGCTGAGATACTCAAGCACAGCCTTGGGAGTGAGCCCAGTGCAGTGCAGTGCAGAGCTGTGCAGTGCCCTGCAGGGCTGCTGGGCCCTGAGCTGCACCTCTGTGCCCTGAGCACAGAGCTCTGGCAGCTCCAGCCCTGCTGAGCACCTGGGGGATGCTCCCATACCTTTGCTACGGAGGGAAAACATCCCTCTCTCCTGCCTCATCTCTCTGGAAACATCCAGGAAAAGTTTTCTCATCTGCAGCATCCAGGCAGCTCTGACAGGTGACCTTCACTTGTCAGGGTATTCCAAGAAGTCCTAGCAGGGACAGGTTTTCATCATGGGTGGCTGAAGAACCAGGTCTGGAAGACAATAATGGAAATGGAAGCAAAAATCTACCCCTAAATATTAGGCTGAAATCAAAATGAGATATTCTGTTGTCTGCTCTGTGTTCCCCCCCTGACTGAGCTGGAATTAAACCAGCTTTAAGGTCAGGGCTGAGAGAGGAGGGAAGGAGATTGTTTCAGATCAAACCTCCAGATTTGTTGTTTCCTGGCAAATAGCAAGTGAAAATGAATTCTCCATCTCTGGCCTGCTCTTAGGGCCCAGGCTTTCCCAGCTTGCCCCTTTCCATAGGGTGAAGAGAGCACCTCCAGTGCCACAGAAATCTTTACAAACTGAAGATGTGGTCATGAGTGCTCCAGAGGTTTTGATAACTCAGTGGGTCTGAATCATCTCTTCTCTTCAACTAAACATGGGATGTCCTTGGGGAACATTTTTCTTAACCCTTCCATCCCCAAAGATCAAACTCACCTGGGTACATGTTCCCAAAAAGGAGTCTGAGTGCCTTAGGAACATAAAGCCCGATTTTAAAAGAGGCATATTTGTAGCAAAGCTCTCTCAGTGCTGAGTGTTTACTGTCCTAGAGATAACTGGAGGTCCCTGCTTTGCTTTATGGCTGCAGCATTCCTGTTACTCTCCATCCCCAGTGCCTCCAACCCTGGAGATCATCTGCAGTGGAAGGGAAATTCTTGTCTCACAATTCCCCCTTCTGAGCTCTGTAGTCTGACACATCTTTTGTGTTGATGTTGGTGTCAGCTGTGAGCATTCACTGCCAGATCTCTTGTTCCAAAGCTTTCTGATATACCAAGCTAACAAAGGTTACTCTTGGATGGAGATGAGGAGAGAGATGTGGTGATAGATGAGCCAAAACCAGATATTTTTGACAATTATGTTAAATTTCTGGCAAACCTGGTTCCAACAATATTTTTTCCTTCAGGTTACTGAGGAGTGAAAGGGTAATAATCCTGATAGAGTGCTGAGAGTAGACAAAAGGTTATGTTCTCTGAGCAAAATGAGGGATCATACCCAGGGTTTTACATGCAGTCGCTGGAGCCATAATTAGGATTTAATAGGGAAAGTTAGATTTAAGTGTGACTTCACAGAGAGTGAGTGAAGGTAATATTCTGCCTCAAAGTTAAGACAAGAATGTGGTTTCATCAGAGGACCAGACTGAGGAATCAGACTCCAGAATATTTCTTTCAGCACCCAAAGATTAGAAAGTTACAGATGTTCTTCTGGATAATACCTTCCTTTAGGAAACCTGCTAGATGTTGCTAGGAAAACGTCTAATTGGATGCCTTCTATCAAGCCTTAGAGGCACTGGTAAAGCTGCTCTGTTCTGCCACGGGTGCAGAGTGCAGGCAGATGCACACCTGCGGCGAGGAAAAGCCCAGGGGCTGCTGTGGATCTGAGCTGTGAGCTCCTGTGAGGCACTGACCACCTGCAGGGCAGGGCCTGGGGATGTCTTTCACCTGCCCTGCTCCTGTGCCTGCCCCTGCAGCAGCTTCTGACACGCCTGGGCTTCCCCTGGCAGGGCTGTGCAGACAAACACCAGCCCAGAGGAACCGAGGCTGCAGGGGCACAACTCCCACGAGGCACAGCCTTTTGTGATCACCTGGCAGAGCTGCTTCTCAGAGGGCTTTGCAGGTGCTCAGACACGGCAGCTTGGCCTGCTTTGGGGGTGAGCAAGAGCGGGAAGAGCTCTTCTCTGTATCACAGAGGTCTTTGCTTTTTCTTTCCCTTGTTTGTTTGATTTACCTCATGCTACCTCATAGCATGGTTGTATCTCCGTAGCCTCTTGCTCGAGCACGTTCATCACTGGCATGATGGAAAGCAGTTCCCCGCCTGGGAAATTACCCCCAGGTGAGCCCAGGAAGAGCAGTGCCCCTCCTGCTGTCCCCAGCACCTTTCCCGTGGGATGCAGGAGGTGTGACGAGCTCAGGGATGCTGCAGTACCCAGGCTGTCCCAGCTGAGCCCCAGCGTGCAGCCAGGCTTGGCAGAGCTCTGCTGTGTCTTGAGTATCTCTGTGTGGAAAGCAGGGCCAGCTCCACGGCTTTAAAGGTCTTTCTGACATTTCCTTGACCAGGACACTTTTGCAGGACAGAATCTGTATGTAACAACCTCCTGTCTTCTAATAAATAATTCTCTCTTAAACAAACTCCCTCCTGTCTGGGCTCTGGTTTTTTATCACTGCAGATGCTGTAAGGGCTCTCTGCTCCAGCAGCAGCTCCACACCATGGCTTAGCTTTCCCTGGGACAGAGACCACTCTGGATGGAAATTGTCCTTCCCCTGTCTTCTTGAACCCGAGAGGGGAAACTTGAGTGGTCAGCCCAAGGCCAACAGAAGATGGGTGCTTCAGTTTTCAGTAGGCTCAGCATGGTGGATGAAGGACACGAAGTGTGATGCCTTTTACCAGGCCAGAGAATGGCTGCTCTAAATGCTGGAGCTCAGCTTCTTCCTTGATGCAAGACCAAGACAAAACCCACCATTGGTTTGTCTAATTTTGCCTCTGCAAAAATGACATATAAGTACAGTAGAAAGCCTATATAAAATAAATTCATTTCTTAGGGCAAAGACCTGCCATGCAATGTATCCCAAGTAACTCCAGCCTTGGCCTTTTTTCAGCAATTTTTGGGTTCATGTCCTTGACAGCAAAAGATTTCCAGTTCACAGAGTAAGTTTTCAAGACGCCCTCTCCCCTGGCACGAGTGAGCAGAGCTGTGAGGTCCTGGTTCCTGCCTTTTGGGTAGAAGGTCCTGAAATAAGCTGGATTTGCTGCTGTACAATGGTTTTATTGCTGAGCAGCTCCAGTAGCAGATCTCACCCTGCTTTGAGGACATACCACATCACTCTGGGGGCACTCAGTCACCTTCTGTAGCTCCTCACAAGGGGAAGTTTAAATATTAAAGGAAAACCCAAATTTGAAACACATTTTACATTAATCAGAGAAATTGATGTAATAAATTATACTATCTCAGGAATTAGAAGACATCTTGCAGGGTTCCCTTCAAAGATCATTTTTAATGATTTGAAATTTAAGAGTCTTAAATACCACATATGGAAAATTACTTTCAAGCACTTGTAGGGCTATTTCTTTTCCCCAGATATGTTTGGTATGTCTCACCTACATTCAGCAGCTGGAGGGGCAGGATGAATGATCCCATGTCCCAGGGGATTCTCAGCCCTGCATGTTGTCACACTCCTTTTCTGAGCTGGTCCCCTGACAGAGGACAGGGTCACAGGTCCCCACACCACTGACGACCATCACACCTGTGTCTAGAGCAATGAAGTAGAAGTTTCACTTTCCTGGTGATGAAATGGACAAGGCCAGTGAAGGGAAGCCAGAGAGAAGCTGGAGCCCAAGGACTGGGAGTGGGGGACACCCCACATGGAAAGCCAGAGCAGCGATGCCTCTGACTGAGTAGAGCAGGACTGAGATAGCCCTGAGCAGGACAGCACAGCAAAAGAGGCACGGGTCAGATGCCTCTGCTGCATCTGCTGAGACCCAGCCTCAGAATACACCACACACTCTGCTCCATCTGGAGTTCCCTGCTGGTTTCAAGAGCCTTCATCTTCACCAGCATTTCACTCTGCTGCTAAAGAACCTTAGACATTACCTCATTCATAAGTATGTAAGTGTTAATCTAGGAAATATTTTTAGATAACAGAATCAACTGGTCCAAAACTTAATTAATCCTATTTTCTTCCCAAATGGTTTCCTTCAAATAGTACTTGAAATAGTTTTACTTTCCCCCATTGTCTCTCTAATATACTGATGAACTTTTCCTTGAGCTTCTCCTTGTTTTAATTGTCTGCCCATCCAACCGTCCCTTCTGATAATTAAGCAAGTTAATAATATAGAGTGATCTTTAAAAATTAAACTCCTTTTCTTGTTAAACAAAAGCAGAACTTTCATTGTTGTTTAAAGGCGTGGGGGATTTTTTTCTACTCTCTTAATTTAAAAGAACAATTACTGGATTTGGAGGTAATGGCAACTCTTGAGAACCCACCTGCCACAGAGTTGGTGAAATTATTTTACATTAACCACAAAGGTTTTGCATTAGATAACATAACGAGATTTTTCTAGGGAGTTTCAATCAGCAGATCTCATGATCACATAATTGGGGCAGACTGAGCAAAACAGTGAAGGAAATCATGACGCAGTCAGGACTGTGGGTGCTGCTCCCCAGCTCATGTTCCCTTCTGCTTGGATGGTCCCTCCAGCTCAGCCTGTGACACATCACAGACCTCCTCTCCTTGGAGCTGCTGTGGCCTTTTCTGCAGAGCCCATCAGCATTCCAGGTGCACGAGGGAGGCAGTGGCAGGTCCCTGACACTCCTGCAAAGGCAGCACCCCCCAGGCTTTCCCACTGGACTTCACCTGCTGAGGGTCCCTCTCCCCCTCGGTGTCTGCCAACAAGCTGCACTCTGCAGAGCAGGGGAGTGCACCTGCCCAGGCACACACCTGGCTCCAGGTGAGCTGCGCTGCTCACCCAGTGCAGAGCACATCCCTCGGAGGGGTTACTGAGCTCCAAATCTGCAGCACTTTCAGCAAAGGCAGAATTCTCCCATCAGACAGACAGCAGCCCACTCAGGGTTCAAGTTCTGCTCAGGAGGAAAATGTGTTAAGCACACTGAAATCTATTAAATACACACACACACACAAATATGCATTAAGGATATAGACACACATAAATACATGCATAGATTATGGATAGGCAGTTACAGCTCTATCCAGCAGCTCCTGTTGGCTGTATTAAAGGTCCCTGGCAAACAGCCTGAGCCGCTGAGAACGGGGCCAGCAGCAGCCAGCTCAGGGAACACCTCGTGCTGTGAAGCAGCCTCAGAGCACACAGCAATCCCCCTTGCCAAGGCAGAAAACTGGCAGATGCTGAGATGAAAACCCTGCCAGTCTTGTTCATGCAAGCACTTCCAAGAGCCAGCCACTCCCTGGGCACTGCCTGACCCCTCCAGAGAGCGGGGAGGGAACGACCTGGGGGGAGAGCAGTGAAGAGCTGCTCAGCAATGGCACCAAAGAGGAAACCAGACCCCAGTCCCTTGGCCAGAGGGAGAGGAGGCAGCTGCTAAAACGTCACTAAAAGCTGCACAAAGATCTCAAGTCTTTGAAGGCTGCCATGGAAATGCAGAAGGGTTTAAGCAAAGATTACAGAGCTGGATGGAGCTTGCCAGGCAAGGCGAGACAGGAGGTGGGGAAAAAATAATCACTAAAAGGGTTAAAGGAAATTAAAAGTATACGTGCAAGGAAGTGCTGGGAAGAGGGAGCAGGCCTGGGAATAACCACTGAGTGGGATGGCATTAATGAATCAAAAGTGGTGAAAAAGTTACTGAAACTTGGGCTGCCTACATATCAAGGCATTTGCCTTGATACCAGAAACCTTCATGAAATGCCAATAAGAATTCCAGCCACCAGGTTCTGAACCACAGAAGCTGATCTCTGCTCTGACTGCCCAGAGCCCAGGCTCAGGCACTTCCCTGCCCTCTTGCAAAACGGGTCTGAGAGCAAAAGTCACTGTAGTCACAGAAAGGTCAAGCCAAACGCATCAAGCCTGAGCATGTTGCATCCTGAACACACAGGTGAGTGGCTGGGAAGCAGTAGCTGTAACTGCTTTTGCTTATTGTCTAAACCTCGGGCTAAACCCATGTAATTTCTGTACATGCAGAAGGAAACCATGTAGTTGTACTTGGAATTTGTGATGGGCTAGTTTCTGTTGGTTCACATTGGCAGTGGGTAACAGTTTGTGTTGGTTTAGCACAGACGGTAAAAACCAATTAGTGATTGACTTTGAAACTAACAACTAAACTAGCCAATTAATATTCATTATTATATTCAATATTCCTTAAATTCAGGAGGACCTTGGGAAGCCAGCCTCTTTCCTCCCTGCCCTGGAGGAGGTAAGCTGGCCCTGGCTCCCCTGCCTGGGCCGGGCATTTCCCGGGAAGTGCTGGACCGGAGACTCCTGGGCCAGGGGAGGGGAGGAGAATATGCCCCTTCCCAGCCTTGATTGGGTTTTCAGCACCTGTGAAACACTCTGCTGCTTCCCCCAGAGACCAGCCAGGGGAGGAGAGGCTGGGGCCTCTGGTATGCAGCTCTGCATGAGCCCCCATGAGACCCAGGGTGGGCAGGAGCCCTCTGTGTTCTGGCTGTTGGGATTTCTGCTGCCCGAGCGCTCCCAGCTCCAGGAGCTCCATCCTCTGGTGGGAGTCCACCCACCCACCACTGGCCTGCAAACCTGACACCATTTACAGCCAGCAGCTGAGGCAGAGAGGACCTGGGCTGGATTTAACTCCTTCTTAACACAAGATGAAGCTTTCAGAACTCCAGTCCTTTCCCTGAGTGAGAGAGGAAGGACAGAGTGATTTAAGACATAGAGAGACAGCATGGTACAGAGTCAGCAAAAGAACTGATAAAGATAATTGGAAGAAAGGATTGAGGAAGTACACACTTTTGACTGGACTTCTCTAGATGTAAACCATAGAGACTAGACTAAATTATCCCTTTAAACTGTGGAAAGATATGCATTTAGAGAGGTGATTGTTTAAATTTATGTGTGGATTTTTGAGAAAAGGTGCTTGTGATGGACTAAATGAAATTTATTTTATGAGATGATTGGACAGAGATATAGCTATGAAGCCTTTTGTGCACAGTGAAGAAGTGAGAAGGTATCTCTGTTCCCTGAAATGAAGAATCCTTTGCCTTTGAAGTGGTTCCCCTGTAAAAAGTGACACCCCAATGTGTTTGAGTCCATGGCCCATAAGCAGCTTGGAAAACTGCTAATGGGAGGGGTCATGGAAAAAGGGTTCACTGGGCAGCTGTTTTTGTGACAGTTAAAACCCACAAGAGAACTGTTCTAGGTTGTCAGTGGGATCCATGGGACACTAAGAGAGACTCCTCTCCCAAAGTGATGAAAGATTATTATGAGGAAACTGACTGAACATCATAGGTTGTATTTCTCTGTGTTGTTTGTAGGAAGTGAACCTAGTGGAGGGAAGAATGTTTTGAAGTGTCACTTCCATTTTCTTTTTCTCCTTTTAGTGTGTGTAAATAAACTACCTTTGTAACTCTTAAGGTTTGCTTTTTATTTCCTCCCAGTCATATCCCACACAGAAGGCAAACACTGAAAGCATCACATTAATTGGTGCGTTGGCCGAGAAACAAAGTCAAAATTGGTGAACCTAAAACTGAAACACAGTGCCAAACACCTCTGTGCCCAAGAGGGCTCTGGGCTGTGAATTTCTCAGCAGATTCAACCAGGAGTTTAGCAGCAGACATGCTCCCCTGTCTCACAAGTTCTCCTAGAACAAAACCCTTCTAATCCAAACAGCTCCAGTATCATCTGCCCCTTTTATAAAAGCGAGTGCTGTCTTATAAAATGAAGTGATGCATGCCTAAAAGTGCAGGAAAAAGAGAGAGCATGGGTAAAACAGGAAAGGCAAAACATTTTAGGCATGAAAGACAATTGCACATGAATTACTTTCAAAGCCCTTGTTCCTTTTAAAAATGCAATCTGAAGCCCCATGTGGAACACTGGAGCTGCAGATTGCAGGGAGACATCTGGACAGTGTGGCCCTGCCTTGCTGCACTGCACATGTGAGAGGCAATGAGGAACATAAACAAGGACATTTGTCTCTTGTGAAAACCTGACGAAGAGATAAATTAATTAGAATAACTGTAGAATAAGCATTTTTTCTTGCTATATAATAATGTATCGGGGGTGAATGGGATGAGGAGGCAGCTGAGCTATGCACAGCTTGGGAGCCTCGAGGTTGGGCAGTGGATCTGATGGGCACAGTCTGGTCTGGCTCCTCTGCCTCAACAAGAGATCCATTGGGCTCAGCATACCTGGAATTAGACCTTGCTCTGGTCAGAGCTTTATCTCGTGCCTGCATGAAGCCAGCACGAAATGCAGTGCAGTAAAAGACCACGTGGTTCTGTTCCCAGCTCTCACTGATGTCAGAAAATGGCCCAGCCAGGGCTGTGATGGAGGGAAATGTGCTGCTCTTCACCTGTGTTAACACACCAGGCCTTGGGGGTAACCTGCACAGCTCTTTGTGTGTGTTCATCACCAGCAGCCAAAGAGGGTGGGAGAATGAAATTCCCTGCAGGAACCAACCCCAGCCTCAGTGGCCCACCCTCATTTCAGCAGGACCCTGATGGGTTCTGATGAAGGTGCTGTCAAACCACTCAGGGAGTGCTGCTTTGTAAGGAACTATGATATTTAATCCCTCTGACCTTTTAAAAAGTGTAAGATCTGGCTTAAAGGGCAGCCTTCCTCAAATAAATGACTCTGAAACCTCTTAGGTCAGACTTTTTTTTAAAAAAAAAAATCCATAATGGAAAGACATCACATTATTTTACTATGAGAGGATTAATCATTAATATCTTGCAATTGATTTGCAAGCTGCATTTATTTATGATGTGTTTGTACAGCACCATGCACACCCTTATCTATTATCCAGACCTCAATGAGTTACTTAGTGCAAATAAATCAATGCAATTTATCGATTAAATTATATAAATACTCTTGGAATTTGGCAAGTGAAAGTTTCCATAGCCATTCTCAGGTCTCTTATTTATGGGCTGGGAGCTGGCAAATTACAGTCTGAAGCAAGCCAAGGAGGCTGGTGAGCTCAGCATGGGTTCTGCAGCTGGGCTCCTTTGGCTGCCTGTGCCCTCCTGCCTAATGCAGCCCTGACTGTGCTCCTGGTGCTGCCCAAGTCAGGGAACAGGGATGAATTTCTGCTCTGTGGAGCAGCCTGCAGGATACTTCTACAAGCACCTGAAAGGACATCTCCTCTCCCAGGTAACAAGGAACAGGACAAGAGGAAACCGCCTCAAGCTGCACCAGGAGAGGTTTAGATTGGATTTTAGAAATGCTTTCTTCATGGAAAGGCTTGTCATGCACTGAAAAGGATGCCTGGGGAAATGGTGAAATCACCATCTCTGAAAGTGCTCCAAACACCCATGATGTGTCATTTGGAGACAGGGTTTACTGGTGAACACAGGGGTGCCAGCTCGAGGGTTGGACTTACCTTGGAGGTCTTTTCCAACCTGAAGGATTCTGAGGCTGTGTGGTTGGTGTACAGTGTGCTGGACTCCCCAGTGCTGGACGTGCTGACCAGTGGCAAGCTGCAGCCTGAGCTGTGCCTGAACAGTCAGAGAGCAAACACATGGCCAGAAAGTCCCCACAAAGTCACCTCACTGCCTTCCTTCAGCTCCTGGCTTTAAAATCCCCCTTGTGAGCCTGACCAACATGGCATTTAACCTGCCACCCTGCCAGAGCAGCTGTGCCTGCCCCTGGATCCCTGGCAGTGCCCAAGGCCAGGGCTGGGAGCACCTGGGACAGTGAAAGGTGTCCCTGCTCAGGGCAGGAGACCTGGACTGGAGCATCTTTAAAGCCCCTTCCAAGCCAGACCATTCTCAGATTCTGTGATTTCCTACACTTCCAGCTGGCTGCTGTTGGTGGTCTCGTGCCCTGTTAGTGCTCTGGGCCACCTGTGTGGCCAGGTAGCTGCTGCCCACTGCAGCCCTGCCCTGGCAGTGCCTGTGGCATCACCAAAGCCAGCAAACAAATCCTTTGTGCACAGGGATTATCAGCTCTTGAGCATCTGAAGCTGAACATCCCAAATTAACTGACATTCTTGACTGAATCTTTCTGTGCCTCTGCTCCTTATCTATAAAGTGATAATGTTTCTCCCCTGCATTACTGGACTTCACAGAGACAAATTAATTAGTAGCTTGCATGCAGAAGAAACAAACATGACTGGAGTAATGAGTGTCACAAAAAAAAAAAAAAACAAAAACCAAGTGGAAAGAGTATTTCATCTTTGGAGTGAGGATGAGCAGGATAGAGTAAACAAGGGCTGGGGCCACAGGCTGAAGGACATAAAGAAAACAGATTTTTGAAATGCTGCCCACTGATTGGCATCAGGCAGGCTGCTCCACCATGGAGACAGGGCCCCCATGGGAAAAACAGCATTTGATCATATAATGAGCCATCTCTGGAACAGTGCTGCACTTCAGGATAAGACTTCTCATACTCCTTGCAGACTTGGCTTTGGAGTTGGAACACTGTCACATAAACTTGCCTGTTAGGTTATATAATTTACTAGAAATTTAATAAAGTTTATGAAGTTTATCTGTATTACTGCAGTTGTGTGTAGAACCAAGTCGTTGGAAGGAGCATTTGTTAAATGTGCAGTGGTTCAAGTTATCCCGACAAACGCAAAACAAAGATCTTACATAATTCACTGCATCTGGCAAAGATAAAATTTTACATGTCATAACAACACGTATCAAAAGAATTATGTAAAACTCACCCATAATTTAAAATGTCACTGGAATGGCTCTGTAATTAGGGCAAGGCCTTTACAAGGCTCCTCATGGACGCTGAAACCTCTGTGCCAGTGCCTCAGCTGAATGCACACAGGTGAAGTGGAAGTGTGGGGACTGTCCCTGCATGGTGGTGGCACCGGGCACTCCCGTGGCCTGGGCACAGCGCAGTGTCCAGCAGCTGGACACGGCTCCACCCTGCAGAAAGGCTCCTCCTGGGCGTGCCCTGGGGGTTGTGGCTTCTGAGGTAGGCAGGGGGGTGGCAAGTCTGGGCTTTGTGCACTCAAACTGCAACTCAGAAATGAGCTCTGGGTGCCAGACCTTCACAGGGACACCAGGGCCCCTCAGCCTGTCCCATGCCAGGCCACTGCAGGGACAGACCTCGTGCCACAAACACTGGTGGGACCTGGAAATGTCTTATCCTTCATCAGCTTGTGAGTTCAGCTCAGTTCTGCAGGAACTCAGGAGAAGAAATGAAAAGTGGATGCCAGAGAACAACTTTGTGACATCTAACATCAAAGGGAGCAGAGATAAGAGTTATTATTTAGACTTGTCAAGTCTCCACTGTTCCCAAAGGGAGACAGCAGGCATGACCTACTTGCAGAATGAAGAATTCACCAGGAAATGGGGTTTAGGATTCAGGAGACAGCCCACCCTCTAAATCCAAACTTCTGTTGTGAGAACCCAGCGTTGGCTTGTGACTAGGCTTGAAATGTTTCTGCATTATTTGAGTTAAAAACACTCTCCTCCTGCCCTGACTCTGGCGTGTCTCTGGTTCTTGTTGGGATGTTGCAGGTGATGCTGAGCTACAGCACAGACTCTTGCTCAGGCAGGGGCCCTGGCCCAGAGCAGCAGCTCACAGGGGGCTCGCTTCAGCTGAGGAACATCCAAGACAAAGCAGTGAGTGCCAGACCTGGGCGCTCACACGGGGTGGGCAGGAGATGAAGTGCTCAGCCCACAGCCCTGCTTTCTCCCTCTCCTCTCGGGAGAGCCTGGATTCACAGGAAGGGGCTCTCTCCGGGCTGGAGAACAAGGCGAGGCAGTGATCCTGACAGCGTCGAACCCCGAGGGATTCCTGCAGAATCCTGGAGAAGGGGAATGGAACAAAAGGGTCTTGTTTCACTGCAGAGGGGCGCTGGGATTAACCATGGCCCACGGAGAGATGCCCGGAGAGAGAAAAGACTGCTCTGGGGATGCTGAGGGAGTGGCATTTCAGGTACTAGAAAGGGTTTGGAAAGATTTCTCAGGTGTGGTGAGTGGGGCAGGGAGAAAGGGATGTTTAACTGATCCATCTGGCCAAACATATTTCAACTCTGGTAACCAAAGAGACATCAAGTTTGGGGGTTTATCCAAACTAGAATTAGTTTGTTTCGGCTGCTGGGTTAACAGTCTGAGGAAGTGGGTGGTACCCTGGTGCTGGGAAGGAAAACAGGGGAGAAGGTGCTGAGGCTGTGTTTGAAAAACTGGACGTGTCCAGCTGGTAGTGCGTGCCTCAGAGCTCAGCACCTGTAACTTCAGGGCTCTGCTCTCAGATGCAGATGTTGGAAACACCTGTGCATCACAGGCTGCCCACAAACCTGAGCAGAGAAAATTTCCAGACAGTGCTCAGTTTCCCAAAGCCTGCCAAGATCAGGAGCCAGACCAGCCTAATGACACCCTGCTAAGCTTGATTTCTGGCTGCTGCCAGTCCTGCTGTGCTCACTGCACTGCTCTCCTGCAGGCTCATCACATTTCCTGGATCCCCCCTCCCCAAAACTGTGGCACTGGATAAAAAGGAAGCATGAAAACCAGAAGCACTGAAGTCACTGCTAAAAATCTGGTTCTCCAAACAGAGGAAAAAACTGAAGAGAACTGTAGTAAATGCATTAAAATACATAAGTAGATCCTAATTTTCTTATTTTTAAGCTTCTAACCTTTTAGCGTATTTGTGTGACCTCATGGTTTGGGATTTATAAGCTAAAGTACCTTAGTGCCTGGATTTGTGCTAACAGAACATTACATTTGGCCATGGAAAAGCATCTTTTAACTACAGGCACCACTGACAGAACCACAAAAAAGGAACATATGCCCATTAGAGGTTCCAGAGCTCACACTGAACTCCACTCCAAAAGATGCAAACGGGGATGAGGGAGCAGGGTAAGAGGAGTCACTGGTCCCTGCGAGGCCAATTGAAATTGGTGGGGGTTTTCTCCCTCAGCCTCAGCACCCTGCAGCTTGGGGATTCCCTGTGGATTCTCCCTCGCTCCTGGCAGCACTGCCCCTCCTTCCCCAGCACTGAAAGCCCGTCCCACGCCTTTCCCAGCCTCCGGAGGGCACTCAGGGCCAGCTGTCACCAGGCGTGTCCCGGAGGCTCCGGGACAGGCTCCGGGAGCGGCCCCGGGCTGTACCTGGAGCTGAATCCGCCTCTCCTTTGTGCTGGCTGCGCTGGGAGCGATGCTGCTGGAGCACCGCGCTGGTTTCCCCAGCAACGGCAGGAGGAGAAAACACCCTTCGGAAGAGCATCTTCCCTGTAAACATGTTTTCACTCCTGCTCCTCGGCAGCCTGAGTGCAAATCTGCAGACACACGCACTGCTGCCCCAGGGAAGGAAGGTTTGGTTTGCCTATCTGTTCCTTGCTTTGCTTCGGTTTGATGAAATGAAAAGCAGGAGTTGCTGTGATCAAAACTGAGCAATCTGAGACCTCCACACACGTGTTTTAAGCAGGGAAAGTGAGAGATGTTGCAATCATTTTTAAATCAAAGGGTAGCTACTAGGAATCCCTTATAAATATTTCCAGAGTGCTACAAAGATTAATTTCACTGACTCTGGGCTGCAGCAGAGTGGTGAGTTACGCAAAAGCCAACAGGGAGAATCACCAGCTATCCAGTGAATTTGTATTTGGGGAACATCCCTCTCTAGCCTCAGGGGCCTGGCGACCTATCTCTGAGCATAAGGTTTGCAAATGCTGGTGGAAATGGCCTTGTTTTCCTCCTTCTGCTCTTCCCTTCTGCCCCTGGAGAGAAGCTGCATCTGAAACTGCTTTCCGTCTGCATTAGAATCGACATCCCTCGGTTATCCTCACTGCACCTAAAAATAGCGCGGGGAAATCCGCCTGAGATCAAAGCCATTCCTTTCCCAGGCGCGGGGCGAGGACGGAGCTCCCGCTCCGCATTCCCATCACGTCGCAGGGATGCTCCCCGCGCCTGCCGGGAACCGAGGGGAGGGAAGGGAGGCGGCCGGGGCCGGTGGGGACAGGGAGAAGTGGGTTCTCTGCGCTCTGAAGGGATGCTCCCCTCCCCTGCGGGCTCCAGCAGCCCTGGGCTGTGGGAACCCCGGGCACCGGGAATTCCAGGATTTCTGTACTGGCAGGCACTGACCCACAGGGAAACACTGCACTGACCTGAGGCCGTGGAAAAGGATCCCAAAACTGAGTGACAGCACTGGGATTGTGGGGGTGTTCTTTGGATGGAAGTGCGTGATATCACACGGTGCAAAACATAGAGTTTAGGGTTTTATTATATAGTAATATATATGAAGCAAGATGGAGGGTTTAGGGTGGAGGCTAAGTCCTTCTTTTTCGTCTTCTTCATGGGTTTGGGTGGTGTTTTGTAATCGGGTGATAAAGTCCACATTGCGGACCATGGGTGTTTGGTTATTGGGTTAAAAGAAAAAATAATCTAGGTGTCATCCCGTTATTGGATGATTTCTGCTTAAAAGTCCTTGGAAAGAGTTAGAGACAGAGCCATTTTTCTCTTTGTTAGCCAGAACTCACAGCTCGTGAGACTGTAACATGGATAAGAATTAATAAACATCCAAGTCCGAACACAAAAACTGCGNCAGGATTTCTGTACTGGCAGGCACTGACCCACAGGGAAACACTGCACTGACCTGAGGCCGTGGAAAAGGATCCCAAAACTGAGTGACAGCACTGGGATTGTGGGGGTGTTCTTTGGATGGAAGTGCGTGATATCACACGGTGCAAAACATAGAGTTTAGGGTTTTATTATATAGTAATATATATGAAGCAAGATGGAGGGTTTAGGGTGGAGGCTAAGTCCTTCTTTTTCGTCTTCTTCATGGGTTTGGGTGGTGTTTTGTAATCGGGTGATAAAGTCCACATTGCGGACCATGGGTGTTTGGTTATTGGGTTAAAAGAAAAAATAATCTAGGTGTCATCCCGTTATTGGATGATTTCTGCTTAAAAGTCCTTGGAAAGAGTTAGAGACAGAGCCATTTTTCTCTTTGTTAGCCAGAACTCACAGCTCGTGAGACTGTAACATGGATAAGAATTAATAAACATCCAAGTCCGAACACAAAAACTGCGTCCTGGCTCTAACAGAAGAAAAGAGACAACAAACCCACACTGGGCAAGGCAGAACTGCAGTGCAAGGAGCAGAAGGCCAGGCACAGCCCCGGCACCCCGAGGAGCCGAGATCACTGGCCATGGAGTGGGAAATGGGGGCTGAGCCCCTCCTGCCCTCCCTGCAGGAGCAGGGGCAGAGCCTGCCCGGGAGCCTGCATGGAAACCCCCCGAAGGCCTCCCCATGGCTGCTCTCACACAAAAGCAGCAGACTTACAGTATGAAGCCTTTAGGATAGCTAAACCTGTGCTTTTTAATGCAAATCGCAGGATGATTTCGCAATTTACACAACAGAACCTGCTACTGGGATATGGCCCAAGAATATTCCTCCTTTTTCTTTCTTTTACATAAAAATATTTATTATTAATAAAGTTCTGCAGAAGAAAAGAATGAATTGCAGTAAGACAAAGTAGAACAGCTGCCTTTCCTCCTCACATTAAAAAGTAAAGGCATCGTTTTTAGCCAGTTCCATGACTTCTGAACACTCAGGGGCAGCATTACCTGAAGGTCTGGTCTGTAATTCTCACAAAATGAATTTCAAGGCTTTCATCCGTGCAGGGCTCCTTCTCCTGAGGACCAGCAGAGGTGCTTGCTGCAGCTGTGGCTCAGGGCACGTGGGCAGTGGCGCCATGGCCCTCCTGCTGCTGCTGGGCTGGCAAGTGTGGCAACATCCCTGTCCCCTTGCAGCATTTCCTCCTGCTGGTGTGGCAGGCAAGGCCTGGGGCTTCAGTCACAAAACAGCCTCCAGCAGCTGGGCTGGACACATTAAGTACAGACAGACAACCTTTGTCATTAATGACTTATATGGGTCTCCATCAATTTTTGACTGTCAAATACCATTATTGGGATAGTTCATCATAAGACTGAAGTAAGAACTACCTGAGGTTCTCTAATTTTGCCAATAACATAAAATATAGAATAACCTAACCTGGAAGGGACCCACAAGGATCACTGAGTCCAATCCCTTTCAGCTGGGCAAAACATTCAGTGAACTGTCTGCTTATCAAATATAGCTCTTTTATTTTTTTCCTCCCTGTGATTTACACCCTGAAATTCCACTATTCATAAATATAACAACTCGCTTCCCAGCTCATGTTAAAAGACTGCAGTCAAGAACTACCCTTACAAATCCTTCAGATACTGACCACGGTGTTTGCTGAGCCCAAAAAGCTCTGTGTGGCCCTGCAGATTTCAGCTCCTGGTCTGGACAACCTCACCGAGCAAGGAGCTCAAGGCAGCATTGCCAGACACATCCCCTGATCCGTGTGACTCTCCTATGCCCCCCACCCACATGCTCTCCCTACCTGATGTCCCCAAGAAATGCATTTTATTGGCATGGTTTCAGTGTTTCCCTTTTGCAGGGGGTGGAAAGGCAAATATTCACGAGTGGTTTTGCAGAATTCCCTCAAATGACTGCAAATCTCTGTTCCCAACACACCCTCAGAAAGCACAGTATCTTCACAAGGATCTATTTCTGCATAAAAAAAGCCCACCACCATCCCAGTTCCCTTTTTCTTTTTTTCTTTTTTTTTTTTTTTCCCAGTCACTTGAGGGGCACAATGACCTGTTGAGAAAGCTGCTGTTCATTGAAGAACAAATGTGTGTGGCAGGAGCATTGCTGTGCCCAGCACCCCCTGCAGCAGTGCCACAGACATCAACCCACAGCATTATTTACGTGGCAGAACCTCATCACAGAGGGAGAGTGACAGCAGCCTGAGCAGGACTCAGGTCTGGGCTGCTGACTGCAAATGCCAGTCCTGCCCTGGGAAAAGCAAAGCTGCAGCCACAGTGAAGGATGTGGGGAGAAATGACTGCACAGACAAGCAAACACTGCTCAGAGTCACTGACCTGTTTGATGGGAGCCTGGGAAGAGGGACAGAGGTGCAGAGGAATATTTAGAAGAGCAAGGCCACAATTTATTGGCAGAGGGTTTGAACAATCCTTGCTATCAGGGAACAGTGTAAGGCCTTGTGCTGTGCCTGCTGTGTGCTGTGCTGTTCCTACATTGCCTTGAAGCAGCAAAAATGTAGCAAATGCAATAACTCATTGGTCCTTCTCACGGATGCTTCCCCATGGAAACCGTAGAGATGTAACAACTTGTACCTTCTCATCGATGCTGAAGACAGAAGTGTTAATTCATAAGACAGAACAAAGAAGAACCAACTGCCAAAACATGTGAACCAATGAGCAATTATTTAGGGTGCCTGGACATCAGATTTTAACCAATCAACAATTGTTTAGCTGTGCCTGCTTTATATTCTGTAACCACATAAACACGGAGAATAAAGAATAAACGGGGAGGTCAAACATAATCATATTGATGTCTGTTTGATACTCGGTTTCTTCTTCATTAAAGAGGGACAGAGGGAGAGCCTGTGTCCAAAGGCTGGGCTCTGCAGGCTGGGGCACAGGTGAGGCAGGCTCTGAGCTCCATCCAGCACTCCCAGTCCCAAACTCACTCTCACATTGTCATTAATAGTTTCACATATTTCTATATAGATTATTACCTACCTGTTTGGGATATCTGAGAGATCACACTTAGGAAAACCCTGTAAGTAAATATTTTCTTCTATATAATTTTCACGGCAATGAGGCAGACAGTCCAACTAATTAAATGAAAATGTGGGGTCTATTTTTAGGCAGCCTAAGCTGGTATTGGTCTGCAATTAGAACATCAGTGAAGAACTGTGGGAAGGGCTGGTGACTGAGTCACTGCTTAAAAGGGATGAAGAAAGTTTAGGCTATTTTTTTTTCCTCCTCCTGATCCTTCTCTATTAGCACTGCAAATGCCACATACTTCCATAGCTTTGGCAGTGAGATTTTGGCATGTCCCAGAGCAGGCCTTAGGTGCACTGGCTGCAAACTGCATTTCAATTGCAAAGAGTGTGTGCAAACAAACTGTAACTGAGAATGTCAGAGACTCCCAGCTGGTTTGAATAAAAACATCACCCAAGTGAAGCTCAGCACATCCCTCATCTGCCATAAAAACTGGCAGTGTGGCACAGGGCCCTGCACAAGCTGCAATCACAAGGTCAGGCAAGTGCCAGGAGCCCCCAAGCTCCCCCTCAGGTGTTGAGGGGAGCAGGGGCACAGGAGGGATGCTCTGCCTGGCTGCTGCAGAGGGATTTGTGTCTGCTCCTGCAGAGGTGGTTATTCCACATCCAGGCGATTTCTGACTTCTCCTGACCTGCAGAGGGGTGGAGAGGGAGGCACAGTTGCCATGTGACTGCAGAGGAAATGTGCCCCAGGAGTTCTACACTGCCATACAAGGGAGTGGAAAAATGGTCTGTTTTGTTGGTCCAATATTCTTGTTTATTGCTAAAATTCATTATGTGGCTTTTCATAAAGCAGATGCTGAAGATTTGCGGAAAATCGATGTTAATAAGAACTAAACTATGTGGACATTCAACTGGAGCAAAGAGGTATTTTTACCTTTGATTAAGTCATTACCAACTCCCCTGCAGTATCAAATATTTCTCTTTTAAATTGCTCATGAGCAGTAGTGTGCCTTGAAATGCATGAACAAAAACCATTCTTCCCTGAACAAAGGAAAAACAACTCATAATCTACCTTTGTGATTGCACTTTTGTTTGCTTTGGTATTTCTGTACATAATCAGAACAGGATTGTTCCTTTGCTAACTTGTGCCTGGGACAGAGCAGCAAACACAGCAAAGCAGGGAATCGATAGCAGCCTTGGGATTTAAGATTAGTCAAGAGAAAAGCCCCTTGATGAGTGCCCTCTTGAGTTTAGGATCAAAGGCATCTAAACCACTCCTGAATCACCTACTCTGCATTAAAATAAAATTAAAAAAAAAAAAAAAAACAAAATTAAAGAAACAAACCCAAGACTAAACAAAAATAAAACCTGAAAGAAACCAAACTTTGCAACCTGAGCCTGGCAGCTCCAATGGTGTTGTCCCTGCATGACCCTTGGCTGCTGGAGACAAATCATGGGCCTTTGAACATCCAGCCACAGGGTAGGGATAGGGATGAGCTCCTGCTCACACTGATGCTGGAGGACCAAAGGATTTCAGCTCTGTTCTGTCAGCACTGTACCTTCTCTTGCTTTCAAGAATGAACGTCTCAATAAATAAAGGAATCGGGGCTTGGCCCTGGCAGCACTCTGTGGTGCTAGAGAGAACCTTTGTGCTGGCACATCTTTCAGCCAGCACTCAGACCAAGGCTGTGCTGCCCCTCCTCTGCCCTGCACGAACCCCTGAATTGTGGGCTGCCAGCAGAGGGGTCACACTTCACATCTTGTGTCAGAAACACAGGGAAAAACTGCCCTGCCCTGCACTCTTAAAGCAGCTCCCTTCAGTATTAAATGAAGATGAGCCAGGCACACCATGTTAAAAACTCATTTCCTCCAGACCCACTGCAAATGCCGGAGGCCCAGCAGCACTGCCTTTCCCGGGAGGAGGCACTCCCAGAGCCCGAGGGGTGCTGCAGCAGCCCTGCTGGTGCCCTGCCCGGGCACGCTTCACCCACCCTGTGCCACCTGCAGCCAGCCTGCACGGCCCTGCGCCACCATCGGGAATGAGACAGGGAAACTGCTCGTGGGAAACTGAGATCCACTGCAAAGCCTCAGACCACAGCATCCCTGGGAGCCAGGGGCTGTCCAGGCAGCCTCTGCTCCCAGATGAAAAGTCACCTGTGCGGGGTGGAAGGTGCTGCAAAGGCCTGTGTCCAGCGACAGCAGGGAAGCCCCAGGAAAGGTCTGGGGTGTTTCCCAGTTGCTTCTTGTCCCTGTGTGAGCAGCACAGGCAGAGGGGATGGGCTGCTGTCCCCTCTCCTCCCGCAGTGTCCCCTCTGCTGGCTCCTGCTGCTGCCTCACAGACACAGGTGTTAGCACTGAAACACATAATCACAGAATCATCATGTGTAGGTGCTTCTATTGAAGAGCTCTGGGAATCAGGGGTACAGACCCAAATCTGACTCTGACATTAGCTTCAAAATGAACATGTTTTATACCCTTTCCCTTACATAACTATATATTAATTATTAAACCCATATTGTTCTATTGTATGCATTGATTTCACCCAACCATGAATTCACCAGACCCCAAAACATCCTTTCTCATGATTCTGGCTGCTGATTATATCGTTTCTCATGATTTTTATTTTCAATTATCAGCAATCATTACATTTAACAATCATATCGTTTATCATATGGCAATTATGCAAGTGCAGTTGCACATGATCTAGTAAAACAAAGCTAAACGTTCTGTTCCCAAGGCCTAGTTCTCTTCCCAGGCCCTCCCAGGTCCAACGTTTCTTTCCACTCTTCCCCCCTGCATATATTGTATGCAATTCCCACGATTTTAGAAACCTTTTAACTCTTTGCTATCACAGACTTAAAAACCCCTGGGCTCTGGCAGCCCCTCCTGTGGTGGTGTGTTTTTCTTCATATTTTTGCCAGACCTTCTGAATGGTTTGTTCCTGCTTTTCCCCTCAAGGGGATGGGTTTACCCACAGTTTCCTCCTCCCTCTCTAATTGTCTGTCACTCCCGGAACTGCTTATCACCCCACCTACCTGAGTGTCAATCCTCCCTGACCCCTGCCCTTGTTCTGGAAACCTCCCTGTTGACCCGGCCCCTTGCCTGAACCCCTCCCTGGCCCTGCCCCCTGTGGCTGTCAATCCACAACCAGCCCCGCCCTCAGGCCGAGAAGTTTCTATGCTCTTCGATGTCCCATTGGTTGCTTTAAGACGTATCCTCCCCCTGCTGTCCCCCATTGGTTGTTGCATTGTGAGCCCCTCCTTAAACTCCTCCCTGATTGGTCAATGGAGTGTACCCGCCCCTTGTTCCTGCCCCATTTAGAAATCAGTGTCCAGGCGCTTTGTCCGTGACTCTGTGTGGAAAATGAACTGCGTTGGGAATCACCCAGAGGCTCCCTCCTGTTCTGTGCCTGGATCGTGGGCGCTCCACCTGCACAGAGCCGCAGAGACCAGCCACAGCCCTGCTCGGACCCTCTGTGGTCTGGGGACGGCCACCCTTGGCACGGGCCGGAGCGAGGGGCTGCCTGGGGAATTCTCCAGCTCTCGTCACCTCCAGGGCTTTGGAGCAGCATTTTAATGAGTTCTGTTCCTTTACAGCCTTTAATGTGCAACACAAAAGGAATTGCATGCAGGTCCTCTCCTTGCTGTGTGCTATATGCATACTATGAAGTTGGTTTTTCACAAATATTAAGGTGTGTGCTATGTGATTAATAACTTTGTGGTAAGGATATAAGTTTCTATTTCTGCTCTTAGTGAAAACTAAGCATAGTGGTAGCAGTGGATATAATATGCTTGAACTGTCTGTTTGGCTGGGATAATGTCCAGTGAACACATGGTGAGGACTCTGCTGCTGACATGCCACTATCAACACCGACCCTCTATGGAGAACATGGACCGAGGCCCAAGATGGAGAAGATAAAGACGATACAGCCAAGAAACACACATGCTCTAAAAAGGTGGGTCCAAGGAGGAGCCATGGTAAACAGTTCCTGGAATATGGAAACTAGTTTGTGGAAAAATATGAATATACAACAAACTGATGCAATAGAAAGGGTATTTAAAGAAAGCCTCTGAAATAGCAAATTGTGGCCGCCTGTAACTTGCATTTTTTTGTCTCCTAATTGTCTTATTATTTTTTATTAAACCTATTTCTTAAAATTTATAAGTGAACTTTGTTTTTCACATGTGGGTCCACCCCCACAGGCCATGGCAGACCCCTCCTGCTCACACCTGCAGAGCTCCTGCAGAGCAGAGCTCTCAGCAGGGCTGTTTGCTGTCACTGCTGTCAGACACCAACAGGATAAACACTACGTGGAGAAGTTCTGTGGGTAAACTGCAGAACAAGATCATCAGTATTACCTTCACGTAATTGTGATTCCTGAATGTACTGATCTCCAGTTTAAAAATAAACCTCAGGATCAAAATAGAATTTGGCAACAAGTTTTAGCTAAAAAATGGTATTTTGAAATGTGGGGGGAAAAAGCTGTGAAAACTTTATTTTCCTTTACTAAGAAAAGAACTCAAATGACAGGAGATGTGGCTTGAACACCAGTGGGCTGCCGAGCACAATGAGCAGCACATTAATACTCTAGTGATGATGCTGTGCCTGCAGAGACAGGACACCGCTGGCATTGTTTTCCAGGATGAATTGTAATTGAATTAAGTGGGTGAAAAGACCCCCACTGACACCACAAGTTGGTTGCCTAGTCCTAAGATCCATCACACCTCCATTATGAACACCAATATGTCTACTAAAAAAACCACCAGAAAATAATACATGTCATTTTAATACAGAAAAAAACCCACAAACTTCATTAGCTCTCAACGCAGAGAGTTACAGCTGCGCTGTTCAACTAATACGTGTCCCGAAATGCTGCAATGATGGTACTCCCAGTCCTCTGTTCTCAACACCTACACAAAATACTGCAGTTATAATGAGCCACGGAAAAAACTCTGATGTCAAAAAAATCTATGTCCTCTCCCTTAGGAATGCAGTTCATGATTAGAAGAAGTTATGCCTATGAAGTTGATCAAATAAGTGAACATACATTGGATTTTTTTTTTTTAAGTTTCTAGTTAGAGAAATTTCTTTACAAGAAGCTGCTTAATCACTTTGCCTTTCACACATCTGCTAAATCGGTGATGTAGTCCAAACAGGAATCACTTTGCTGTAGTTCAGAGTTACTTGGTTTTAATGAGTTTCTGGAGGGATGGAGATGGATGTTGCTGCCAGGCACCGTTCAGCCCAACGCCGCAATGGAAACATCAAACTGAGGCACTGGGCTGTCCCTGCTGCCACCCTGCTCTGCAGAAAAGGCAGCACTCACAAAAGGGAACGAGAGGCACCAGCGACAGACAAGGAAGGAAACCCAGCACCGAGATCCAGACCTACTTTCTCAGCTGAGTTAACTGAAGACTTTTGTATC
This sequence comes from Hylia prasina, assembly GCA_013397195.1. Classification (NCBI taxonomy): domain Eukaryota; kingdom Metazoa; phylum Chordata; class Aves; order Passeriformes; family Sylviidae; genus Hylia; species Hylia prasina. The sequence continues at coordinate 23 of VYXD01000899.1, read as the reverse complement.
TGAGAACACGAACATGCAGGAAT
>VYXD01000897.1:114635-129223 GCA_013397195.1 Hylia prasina | reverse complement strand
GCACAGCTCCTGCCGGGATGGGAAATCCTTCCCCGGGCTCCCGCCGGGAGCCGCCCCGGCTCCCGCTGCAGAGGGAGCGTTTGGGGCGCGGGCTGCCCCTCCTCGTCCCCACACCCCAGCGGAGGGTCCCTTCAGCTCCCCCCGCGCCCCCAGCCCGTCCCCGCCGCTTCACCCCGGCCTCTCCCTCCGGCGCTTCCAGCAAAATTCCTTCCCGGCCAGTCACTGCCGCCCCTCGGCCTCGAGGCCTCCGGGGCTGCAGGGCTGGGCTTCCTCCTCCTGAGCATCCCCAGCCCCTCTGCCAGCCCCGAGCCCCGGAACCGGCCCTTCCCAGCCGTGCCCGCCGGGAATGCCCGCCGGGAATGCACACCGGGAATGCCCGCCGGGAATGCACACCGGGAATGCCCGCCGGGAATGCACACCGGGAATGCCCGCCGGGAATGCACACCGGGAATGCCCGCCGGGAATGCACACCGGGAATGCCCGCCGGGAATGCACACCGGGAATGCCCGCCGGGAATGCACACCGGGAATGCCCGCCGGGAATGCACACCGGGAATGCCCACCGGGAATGCCCAGCTTTCCTCCCGCAGGGGGATCTGAGAAGAGGATTCCCAGCCTCAGGGACCCTGCAGGGGATGGGGTGGGGAGCTGCTCACGGCCAGGCAGCAGTGGGGAAGAGTGGGAAGCAGTGGGAAGCAGTGGGGAGCAGTGGGAAGCTGTGGGAAGCAGTAGGGAGCAGCAGGAAGCACTGGGAAGCTGCTGGAAGGGGATTTCAGCCCCTTGGAGATGTGAAGATTCCTGCCAGCATCATCTGCACTGCTCCAAGTGACATCCAGCATTCCAGGGGCTGGATCCCATGGTGACACCCACATGTCCCTGCACATTCCAGGGGCTGGATCCATCCCATGGTGGATCCATCCCGTGCTGTAGGTGCCAGCTGTCAGTCCCTGTACCCACCAAACTCATGGTGGCACTGCCTCTCCTCATTAATTTCATTAATTTCAGGGTGAATGCTTTGCTCTTCCACAGTCCCCCTCACCTGTGGCTCTCCCAGCACTGTGTAAATATTAATTACTGGCAGTTAATTAAGCCAGGCATGCCAGTCTTCCTGTGGAGATGCTGTGTCACAAACAGGCTGGCAGCAGGGCTGGGCATTTCCAGTTACCTGTGGATAATGACCCAAACCCCACCTGGAGCAGCTGCTCCCTCCAGACCTTCCTGGAGGCCCAATGGGCTGGGAAGGGGGAAAGAGGTGGGGAAAGAGCATCCCCTGCTCTGGGCCCTGTAAGGAGGGATGGATGGATCTTTAAAAATGCCTCTGGGTGCCCGTGGTTTGCTGTGTGTGGGGCTGGGGGGCACGGGGCTGCCTGGGGGAGCCCCCAGCTGCTGCTGGAGCTCGTTCTGAGCCCCCCTGGGCTGACATTCTCGGACCCCGGGGTTCCAACAGTGCCCCGTTGTTTGTGTTGGTGGTGAGCAGCAACCCCTCCGGGGCAGATGGAAATCCCCCCCGCTTATCCTTGCACTCCTGGAGCGTGGCAGAGGGTCAGCATTTCCCCACCCTGCCGGGACCAGGGCTGCGCTCCGAGCAGGAAGAGCGCAGGAAAACAGACGAGGCCGTTGACCCTGCAAAACAGGGATGCACGGGGAGGGGGGAATCGTGAGCTCGGAGCAGCCCTTGGGCAGGATCCCTGCGCCCTCCCGGGGGACAGAGCTGCCCTTTGGGGCTGTCCCCGCCCGGGTCGCAGCCCGGCTGTGCAGTGCCTGACCCGGGGCCGTGCGGGGCAGCCGGCCCTGACCGCAGGTGCCACCTTAATCCGGATCACTGGCACACCTGCCCTCGCAGCCCCGCGGCAATGCCTGCCCCCAGTGCCCACCGGGAGCCAGCCAGGACACGGGCACGGCCCACAGGAGCCCGCCCTGGGCATGTTTTGCCCCGAGAGTGGAGCACAAACACGGGAATTGTTGGCCCAAACCCGCTCCGAGCACAACAGGAGCGAGCCGGGGGCAGATTAGGGCATTCCTTGGGCAGCTCCCACCCCCTCTCCACGCCTGCTCTATCCCAGCCCGCCAGGCCACTAATGCTACTTACGTGATTAGTGGATTATTTGGGTGTAATGAGCTTTGCCCCGCTCAGCTGGCCCTGTGCTGGGGGCCGTGGGATGTGTAATACTTCCTGCCCGGGGCCACGAGGCGGGCAGCTGCTGCCTGGAACACACAATGCAGCAATGTTCCCGGACGGAATTCCAGCCCGGGCTGGAGGTTAAGCACAAATCAGGGAGATTTGGGCAGCGCTGGATCCAGTGGGAGGGTGCTGGGCAGAACCTGACCCGTCCCCACGGGCTCTGATGGATCAGATCCAGCTCTGCCCGTGCTGGAGCACAGCTAAAAGCATCTTTCACATCCTCGGCTCCTTTTCCTCTGCCTTCCTCCCATCAGACCAGGCAAGGGCTTGGTGATGTGTTGCTATGGACACCAGGAAGTTTTTCCCTGGAGACCAGCACTAAGTGATGCCTGCATCTTCTGACACAGATTATTATTATTATTTTGTCTTCCCCCTTTCTTTATTGTGAACGTTTTAAGTGTGGATGAATTCCCGGCTCTCCCCCCTGCCCCTGTCCTGCTTTCCTCTCCCAGCTTTGTGGATTTCCATGGCTGTGTCCCAGGGCTTGGCTCCATTCTAGGCCAGGGTGTGAGCAGTGGGTGCGTGGGAGGAAGTTCCAGCTCTGTAACTCTTGCTCTGCTGGAGACCCCTGCAGAGAAGATCCCTGATTTATTCCAGCCTTGGGAAATCCCCTCGGTCCCCTCAGGCAGCTGCAGGAGCTCCTGGGCACCAGTAACCATCAGGGAGGTGCTGGATTCCTGTTCCCAGGGATGCTGCCTCCTGGGCAGGGGGTCCCTGCTCCCTTTGTTTTGTTCAGGGCCTCAGAGTGATTTAGGTCTAGACTAATTAATCTCTGCTGGGCTAGCTCCAGGCCTGGCTCCCATTTTGTCACTGCTCTGCCGGCGCTTGGTGTCCTTCAGTGCCTCAGGTGCCTCTGAGAGCTCTTGGCTTGCAGGGAAGGGAAGTCCCAGCAGCTCTTGGAAGCCAAGGCTGGAGGCTGAGCTGAGGAGGACACTCGGAGCTGCCCTGGCAGCCCATTCCCAGCAGCTCCGGGGATGGAGCCCAGCAGGCTCAGCCCATTTCCCGGAGGGAGCAGCGCTGTGTCTCTGGGCGCTTGGCACAGGGAATGGGATTTGACTGTGACACAGTCTCAATGTCATTTTGACTCCTCTTGCTTGGCTTTTGAAGGCAATAATGGGCCATTTCTGTTCCCTGTCACTTGATCTGCCCCTCGGTGAGCGAGGAGCCTCTGATGAGTGATCTCCTCTGTCCTGTGCCCCTTCTTCCCTGCTCTGGAGGGACTTCACAGGCTGGCTTTCAACCAGCTGCTTCTCTTGTTCCTGGGAATGCAGTTCAGCACTGGGTCAGAAAAGCTCTGGCCCGTTGAAATCCTCCTTTCTGCTGCTTGATTTGCCCAGGCTGTGGCTCCCTCTCGGAAATCTCCCAGCAACTAAACCCCGCAGTGGCAGGCGTGGTGTCAGCCTGGCTGGAGCTCCTGCACAGCCCAGGCACGCCCAGGTGGGGCAGGGATAGCAGGAGCCGCTCAGTTTTCTCTCAGTTTGGGAACTGCCTTGACGCGGGATCCGTGGGTTTTACCCCGGAGCGTGGGGCACCACCTGCGTGGTGTTCCCGGGGGGGGCTGAGCAGTGGAGGTGAATCCCAGCACTGCCTGCAGCAGGAGAAATTCAGCTCCTGCCCTGCCCTCCCCTGCAGCCCCCGGCTCCTTCCAGAACCTCCACGGGACACTCCCGAAGGAGCCGTGGGACGGGGCTGCTGCTCCTTGCCGAGGAGGTGACAGCCCCACCAGGGCCAAGCACTCGATTGCTGTGATGTTTGAAAGCTCCCTGACAAATGACCCCCTTCCTCCAGTTCCTCAGCAAACAAGTGGGAGCTGCAAAGAGGCAGCAGTTCCTTCCCGTGCTGCTGCCAGCTGGGAGCTGGCTGGGCTGTCCTGGAGAGGGCCAGCAGCCACCAGGGCTGAGCACAGCAGAGGGGCTGGTCCTTGCAGTGTCCTCCTGCCCTGCCCTGGGGACAGGAGAGCATCGGGGAGCTCTGGGATGAGGCTGTGGCCTGGTTGTCCATGCAGGGACAGGGTGCCCCGCACGCAGTCTGTGACTGCAGACCCGTGGTCTCTTTTGTGGGGCGGGGAAATCCCAAACCCAGAGAGGGCTGGGCTCCCATCTCGGAGTCCCTGGGTGCTGCCCCTTGCCCTGGGTGCTGCCCCTTGCCCTGGGTGCTGTCTCTTGCCCCGGGTTCTGCCCTGATGTCCCCTGGCCGTGCCACAGCACCGGGCTGAGCTCGGAGCAGCGACACCCGGCCGTGTTCCCAGATCCTAACACACCCTTCCCCTCTCTCCTTCTGCCCTGCCTCCTCTCTGCCAGCAGTTCCCTACCAGCAGAACCCCTACACCCCCGGGAGCAGCTCCTCTGCCATCCAGTGCTACCGCTGTGGGGACACCTGCAAGGGCGAGGTGGTGCGTGTGCAGAGCAACCACTTCCACATCCGCTGCTTCACCTGCCAAGGTAGGGCAAGCACCCCCAAAAAGCCGGTGGCCAGGCTGTCCCACAGCCCTGGGGCAAAGCACAGGATGGGGACAGCCCTACCCGGCCCACGGGGATGTGGTCACACCCCTGGGGTGGCACAGGGCAGGCAGAGCCCCTGGTGATGCCAGAGCAGGGGAAGGGGGGTGCAGTGTCACTGCCCTGCAGCAGCCTGCAGGTCCCAAACGGGCCCGGCTGTGTCTGGGGGGGGTCACCGTGTCCTTCAGCTGCCCCCAGAGCAGGAGGGGAACGGGGAGGAGGCACAGCCTGGCTGAGAGGCTGAGGTGGGGAGATGCCCAGAGCAGCTCCTGGCAGAGCTGGGGCTGGGTGACACGTCCCTGCCACCTGCCCATGGCGTGCAGCCGGGACTTGGTGACCCCCGGGGCTGGCAGGAGTGGAGCAGAGAGGTTTGGATCCTCCTGGAGCACCAGAGGAGAGCTGCAGGGCTGTAAAGCTCACGGTGCAGAGCTGCTGCTGCTGCTGCTGCTGAAGGGCTCCTTTATTGGAGCAGCTGCTCTCAACCAGCTCCTGCAGGCTGTAAAATTCCCCGTTCCAGGGCTTTTTAAAGCTCCCCGTGCTGAGCACCATCCCCCTGGCCACACTGTGCTCCTGCCGGGGAACAGAGGCTTCGGCTGGAGGTGACACCTGCCCGGGCTGTCCCCACCCTGCTGCAGCCCTGTGCCCCGCGGGGTGGGCAGCCCCAGGGTTTTGGGAAGGGGGATCAGTCCCTCAGGGCTGCCTGGCACCCGCGGGGCCCGTGCTGAGCGTCGTGCCCGGTCCCAGCTGGGCCGGGAGGATGCAGCAGGAGCTGAGCACCCAGACAAAGAGCTCAGGCAGCTTCAAAGGGCCCGGGAGCCTGCAGGGAGAGCCTGGCAGCCCTCACCGCCCCATTTCCAAGTGAAAGGGAATAAATAATGAGAGGAAATCCTCCTGTCTCACCTTCCCTCGCAGCTCTCACCTCCTGCCACCTCTGCCTGGCCCTGGTGTGTCCCCGGGAGCTGGCACAGGAGTGGCACCATGGGATGTGCTGTTCCCACAGCTAACAGGGCACAGAGCAGCCTCGTTTTGTCTTGCATTTGCTGTCCCCGAGCTGCTGGCCTGTCCCTCGTTGCTGACAGGATGTTTGGGAGACCCAAATCCCCTGCTGGGTACCCCCAGCTCCGGGGAGCAGCTCGGCCAGGGGATGCTCCAAGGACAGGAGCTGCACCTCTGCCCCCACGGGCCCCGCAGCAGCGGCTCCAGCTGTCCCCTGTCACACCTGGCCCACAGGGACGGGACAGAGGGGGCTGGGGGACACAGCAGAGACCAAGGTGGGCTGTGCCAGCAGGTGCTCACGCTGTCACCTGGCAGGGCAGCACCCTGTGCCCCTGCACTGCCGGGCTCTGCTGCTCTCCGGGCCCCTCCGGCCGCAGGGACTGCAGGAGGGAGGGAGGAGACGGTGCTGGGCCAGGGCTTGGATGTCAGCTTGGATTCCTGCGATGGGCCCTGCACCACCCACACCTCCCACAGCAGGGAAGGAAGCTTGGCTGGGCCGGACAGCGATGGGAAAACAAGCAGGGAGAGCTCCAGTCCCGCCCGGCGTTCCCGGGAGCCGCTCCCGGCAGGGCGCGGCTGCGTGTCCGGGCAGCGCAGGGACAAGACTGTCCCTAGGGCTGTCCCTAGGGCGCTGCCAGCCCTGTCCTCACCTTGCTGACACCACGAGAGTGCCAGCCGGCGGGGCTGAGCCCCAGGCAGGTGCGGCAGGTGCAGGAGGCGATGCCCAGGCCCTGCAGCGCAGGGCTCCCTCCCGGCAGTGGCATTCCCGGCGGGAGCGGCCCCATCCCGCGGCCCAACACTGACATCTTGTGGAGCCGGGGCAGGCCCCAGAGCCCGGCCGGGAAGAGAAACCCTCGGAGAAACCTGCAGGAGGCTGGAGAGGCGGCAGGGGCGGCTCAGGGACCCTGTGACGGCTGCGTGTCCTTTTCCCCAGTGTGCGGCTGCGACCTGGCCCAGTCGGGCTTCTTCTTCAAGAACCAGGAGTACATCTGCACCCACGACTACCAGCAGCTCTACGGGACCCGCTGTGACAGCTGTGGGGACTTCATCACCGGCGAGGTCATCTCCGCCCTGGGCAGGACCTACCACCCCAAGTGCTTTGTCTGCAGCACCTGCAGGTGAGTGGGAGCTGCCGCCGAGGGGCGGTGACCCCTTTGGAGGAGCTCCCTGTGAGGGGCAGACAGCAGCTGACCCCTCCCCACCTCTCCCGGGCCGCAGGAAGCCGTTCCCCATCGGAGACAAGGTCACCTTCAGCGGGAAGGACTGCGTCTGCCAAAACTGCTCCCACGCCCTCCTCAGCGCCAAGCCCATCAAGATCCACGGGCCCAGCCGTGAGTTGACTGCTGTCCCCTGAGGGCACAAAGAGAGGGACCGTGTGCCCCTGCAGAGGGTGGCAGGAGAGGCTTTGGGGCCGCCGCGCAGCCCTCGGGTGTCCCTGAGCTCTGGGAGGGGCGCCGGGGCGGTCCTGCGGCTCCGCCCAGCTCACCGCTGCCCTCGGAAACTCCCCTGGCCTGGTTGTCACCTGGGCAGGTGCCAGCGCCCTGGCAGGAGATGTCTGAGCTCCTGGGGAGGTTCTGGAGCTGGGTCAGATGCCCTGTGCCCAAGTGGCTGCCCTGGGAATGCTCCTGGGACTTCCACAGCTCAGGCGTTCCTTGCTGGGTCTGCAAGCACTGAAAGGTTATCTCTGCTCATCCCCTCGTCCTGGTGAACCCCACAGAACCCTAAAAGTCAGCTGGAGCTCTGGACAGGCTCTTTTGGGTGGGTTTGGCCTTGCTTTCGACCTTCCCTTCCTGCCACGGAGGTCAGTGCCTGACACACAGTCCTGCAGCCAGGGCCAGAGCCAGGGCTGGGTGTCACCCACAGCCCTTGTCACCCAGTCACCATGGTGGTGGCACTGCTGGTGGCACTGCAGGTGACCCCCTGCGAGCCCCCCAAGCTGCCCTCGATGGAGGGGACGTGGCAGGGCTGCTCTGAGCTGAAGGACAGGAATTCCCCTTCTTCCTCCGCGGTCTCCCGGAGCTGCCCAGAGCCGGCTCTGCTCCCTCCCTCCTTCCTCTCCCTCCCCATCGCCTTCCCGGCGCTGCTCCGGCGCTGCAGCCGGGTTACCTGAGGACACCATGCCTTATTCATGGCAGCCGCAGGCAGCCGGGGCCTGTCCCACCCGCACGTGTCCCTCACCGCCCCGGTGGCCCCGGCGCTGCCACCGGCAGGGGGACAGGGGAGCCGCCGGTGCATTCCCTAGGGAAGGCATCCCTAGGAGGAGGATGCCGAGCCTCTCCCTGCAGCCCCAGCCCGGCAAACAACCCCAAACCAAGCAGGAGCTGAACGAGGGGACAGGTGCTGCTTTTTTCCCAGGAAAATCTCCCCCCTCAGTCGAGCGGGCAGGGGTTTGGCACAGAGGAGCCTCCTGCTGCCCCCGTGGCAGGGAGGGGGTTAAAGAACCCCCCCTCTCCAGGCAGACCTGCTGCCCAGGGGAGGAGAGGACAAGGAGGAGACAAGGTCAGGGGTCCGAGGCCCATGTGCTTCCTGCCGGCAGCCCCGCGGGAGGCAGGGGGAGCAGCGGAGGAAGGGAGGCCGGCAAACAGCGCGGCGGGGCCGGACGCGGCTGCCGGACAGCACAGCCCTTCCTCTGCCGGACACTTCCCACCCTTGGGCACCTGCCAGGGCAGCGTGACCCTCCCTCAGCCCGGCACAGAGTCATGAGCCAGGCTGGAAAAGACCTTTGAGATCATCGAGTCCAGCCTATGACCCAACAGCTCCTCCCCAAGCAAACCAGGGCCCCGAATGCCACGTCCAGGGTTTGTTTAAACACGTGCAGGGACGGTGACTCCAGCACCTCCCAGTGCCCAATCGCTCTTCCAGTGAAGGGTTTTTTCCTGGTGTCCCACTGGCCTGGCTCAGACCCGTCCCCCCGAGGGAGACCCAGCTCTGTGCTGTGCCTGGGTGCCAGCACTGCCTCAGAGGCCCCAGCTCCCCTCCCGGTTCCTGCGCTGGGGACAAGCAGAGGTGACAGATTTCCAGAATGGAATGATGCCCGCCAGGCTGCCTCAGGAGCAGGGGGGTTGTTACAGCATCATCCCTGCTGTAACAAAGCCCTCCAGGGCAGGGCTTTGCCCGGGTGTGAGGGGAGGGCAGGTGACGCAGCGGGGGTGGCCCAGCAGCTGGGGGGGTCCCTGCTGCGCTGCCGCGTCCCACAGCCCCTCCCGTGTCCCCAGAGTGCGCCGGCTGCAAGGAGGAGATCAAGCAGGGCCAGTCCCTGCTGGCCCTGGAGAAGCAGTGGCACGTCAGCTGCTTCAAGTGCCAAACGTGCGGGATCATCCTCACCGGCGAGTACATCAGCAAGTGAGTGCCACACTGCCGGGCTGTCCCCGGGGCTGGGGGTGTGGCGAGGGGCTCCCCCGCCACTCCCCGCTCCTGTCCCTCTCCCCAGGGATGGCATCCCCTACTGCGAGTCCGACTACCACGCCCAGTTCGGCATCAAGTGCGAGACCTGCGACCGCTACATCAGCGGCCGCGTCCTGGAGGTGAGTCCGGGGGCTGCAGCCGCCCCAGGCCGGCTCCGGGACGGCGACGTGCCCCGGGCAGGTGTGGGAGGGGGACCCTCCATCCCTGGGGGCCGTGGCTCGCCCTGCAGCAGCTCCGTCGCAGCCCGACCACCTTCCCGGGAGGCCGGGAGAGGGGGAAACACCACCGGAGCTCGGATAACGGAGCTCGGGAAACAACCCGAGTCAGGGCGGTGCTGGGACACGTCCGGAGGTGCGGGGGACACCGGCCCGGAGCAGCTCGTTGCGGCTGCGAGCCCAGCCCTGCCCTGAGCGCATCCCCGTGCCGGCTGCTGCCTGTTGCCGTGGGAACGCATCCCGCACTGCTCCCGCTGCGGGAGGGGCTGCAGCATCCCCCGCCGGCCGTGCTCCCCCCGCGACCCCCGGGGCACGGCACGAACCCGAGCGGGGGTCCCCCAGGGATCCCACCTGGGGGGGTGCAGGTGGCTGTGGGACGTGTTTTGGACACTGGTGGGGCTGCACAGCTGGTGAGGGGAGTGAGGGACGGTTTGGGGTCCCCCAGGGCTGGTCCTTCCCATCTCCTGGAAGTGATGTGTCTGTTCTGTTCTGTCCCAGTGCTGGCAAGGAAAAAAAAAAAAATAAGGCAGAAAATCCAGTCTGGGGTAATTTAAAGGCTCGGGAGGCACCGAGAAGGAAGCCTCACCTTCCATGTGCCACCTTCAATTATTCTCCCTCTTCTCTTGGTTTATTATGGGAGTAAAAAGTTCTTTTATACATTTCCAAAGGTGCCTGTGGGTTGGAGGATGAAATCCCACCTCCCAAACCACATTGGTCAAGACAACTGTCAATCAACTTTTTTTCTTACGTAAAAATATGCAAAGAACCAAGGACAGTTAGGGAAACAAAGCTGTTGTTTATAGTAAAAGTGTGGGGAAATAAAAATTCTGACTCCAACATGAAAGACAATTCAGAAGGCCCAGAAAAATCCTCAAAAGCAGGGTGACACGTCAGCTCTGTAGGGTCACTGTCCCCGGTGGTTTGGGACCTCCTGGCACGGTGTTGAACACCCCAGGAGAGCAGAAGGTTCCTGGCAGCCCAGCAGGGCTGAAGCGCTCTCTGGTTTTCTCCGTGGGACCTGGAGGTCTCCAAGGCCCCCCCAGACAGTGCTCACCCTGTCCCTGTGCAGCAGCGAGGGTGGCAGGGTGCCCCGGGGACAGGGGCGGGTCACCGTGTCCTGCCTGGCTCAGGGGCCGCTCTCTGCTCGCCCCTGCAGGCGGGAGGGAAGCACTACCACCCCACCTGTGCCAGGTGTGTGCGCTGCCACCAGATGTTCACAGAGGGAGAGGAGATGTACCTGACAGGTAGGGCTGTGAGCAGCGTGGCTGGGGGGAGGTTGGGGTGTGGGTCCTTGTGGTTTTTGGGAGGGTCAGTGATTCCCCCTCCCCACTGCTCTGCCTGAAACCTTCCCTGCACTGAGCTGGGCACTTTCTGTGTCCCTGCACACCTGGGCAAAGCCCAATCTCTGCTCCCTCCAGCCCAAACGAGGGAGGTGTTGTGATGCCCCAAGCTCTGGCACCCTGGTTGAACCAGCAGGAACTGCTTGGGCCACCCCAAATCCAGCCCAGGTTTCTGTCCCAGCTGTGGTTTGGCCCCTGCCCCCCGTGCTCCAGAGCTGCTCCATTCCTTGGCACAGTCCCCACTGCCCTGCACCTTCCCGTGGCACTGCTGGAGGTGGCAGGGACACTGCAGGGGGACCTGGCTGACCCTGGCAGGGGGGTGACAGTGTGAGGGGCTGAAACACTGTCCCTTTGCTGCCCCGCAGGCTCTGAAGTGTGGCACCCCATCTGCAAGCAGGCAGCCAGGGCAGAGAAGAAGCTGAAGGTAGGCAGCAGGGTGGGGGGCACCTCGAGGGGTGGCACGTCCCAGTTCCACTGGCCTCGAGTCCCTGCTGGAGCTGACCTGCTCTGGCAGTGCCCAAACCTGCAGTGGCTTCCTGAGGCTGCCCAGAGGATGATGGGCAGCCGTGGCTGAGGCTGTGAAAGTGAAATTCAGCCCCCAAACCAGCAGTTTGCCTGCTCAGGGGTGCCTCCTTGCCAGGCTCTCACCCGCCCTCCCCTTTGTGCCTCCACAGCACAGGAGGACATCAGAAACCTCCATCTCCCCCCCTGGCTCCAGCATCGGCTCCCCAAACCGTGTCATCTGCGTAAGTCCAGCCCCAGGGCCCCGGGGAAGGGAACATGAACAGGCTCAGCAGCCCCCAGTGCTGCTCTGCACTGGGACAAGCCCGGAATCCGGGGACAGCACGGACACGTCCCCCTGTCCCAGCAGCACGCTGTGCCACCAGGGATGGCACTCAGGGGGGCACAGTCCTGCCCTCCCAGCCCTCTGTCCTCCCGCTGCTGCCTCTCAGCCTCTCCTCTTACCTGTCCCTGCTGCTGGGGTGACAGTGGGCTCTGTCTGCCCCGTGCTGGCTCCACACTGTGCGCTCCAGCCTCCCTTCCCTTCTCTCCTCCTCCTCCTCCTTTCCGTCTCTGTGTCTCTGTCTCTCCCTCTCCCTAGGCTAAAGTGGATAATGAGATCCTTAATTACAAAGACCTGGCAGCTCTTCCCAAGATTAAAGCCATCTATGAAGTGCAGCGTCCTGACCTCATTTCCTACGAGCCCTATCACAGATACACGTCGGATGAGACGCTGGAGAGATATAGCTATGGGGAGGTACCGAGCACAGAGCCCTGCTGGGACCTGCAGCAGTGGGCCCCACTTCGGGGGAGAACTCTCTGGGGGTTTGTTCGTGCCACTGGGAAGAGTGCAGGGAGGCAGGAGTGGGGCAGGACCTCTCCCAGAGGCCTGGGGAGGGTCTGTGGTGGAGGTGAAGTGATCCCAGTGACCTCAGGACGTGTGCAGGGACAGAGAGCACCGTGTGAGAGGAGTGATGGGCAGGGAATTCACCCCTCACAGCCCTGAGCCTGGCCCCTGGCAGGCAATCCTGCAGTCCAGGCAGCACAGCACCTCTGGAGCACCTCTGGAGCACCTCTGGAGCACCTCTGGAGCAGGGCTGCCCTGCTGGGTGCTGGCCCTGCGGGAAGGGCAGTGCATTTCTGCAGGGCTGTGATGAGGGGGTGCTCAGGCACAGACAGGACTGTCCTGCCTGCCCGGCTGGGGCTGCTGCCTGAGCTCAGGGAGCCCGTGGGAGAACAAGAGGCTCTGAGCAGTCCCACTCACGCAGGTGGGGCACCTGAAGTGGTGCTGGAAGAGGATTTGGCAGCAACATCTCCTCCATGCCCATCCCAAGGTTTTGTCACAAGCCTGGTGTCCTGCAGGCAGCGTGGCCCTGGCCCTCTGTGCCTCTCCCTCTCCACAGAGGTCCCTGAGAGGTGACAGCTGCTGATTCCTCCTGGCCAGGGGCTCCCTGCCCCAGTTCAGCTCCACGTGTACCACCAGTCCCCCTCACTGCCCAGTAACTAGGGAAGAAGGAGCTGCTGTGGGACCCCAGACTGTCACTGCTCCTCTTAACCATGTGCTGTCTGTCTGTCTGTCTCTCTTTTTCCTCCTCACTTTGCCTCCTGCTGCCTCCAGTCCCTGGGGACCCTCTCCCCATACTCACAGGTAATGCCCCTGTGGGCACGGGGGGTCTGTCACCTGCTGCTGCCACACCGTGTCCCTCTGCCCAGGGGCTCTGCTCATCGTCCCCCTGGGTTGGCTGCCCCAGGGTGTGGGGACATGGGGGGGACTGTGGTGTCCCAAAGAGAGCAGAACGTCCCCAGGGTGCAGCTTCTGCCCCTGGAGGGACACACCAGTGACTGGGAACAAGTTAACGGGAAGGGGACAATGTGCAGGCACAAAACCTCTGCCTGGACGCTATCACCCGGTCCCAACCCCTGGGTTTGGCAGGGGGGAGGCAGGGCAGGCTGGGCACAGAGGACACAGCCCCTGCCCCGTGTCACACACCGAGCACCCCCCGGGCTGCCCAGGCAGGGGACCCCCACCCTTGGGACCCCTCCTGCCGGCTCTAACCCCAGTGTCTCCACACCTTCCCCGCCCCCAGGACATCTACGAGAGCTTTGACACGCGGCAGAGACGAGCCTCCAGCCCGGGCTACATCGACTCCCCCACCTACAGCCGCCAGGGCATGTCCCCCACCATCCCCAGGTCCCCTCACCATTTCTACCGCTCAGGTGAGCATTTGGGCTGCCACCCCCCGGCCGCGCTGGGCTCACAGCACCGCCTGGAGAGAGCGGCACAAAAACACCTCTGGGATTTCCGTGGTTTCTCATCTGGCACAGCAGCAGGAGGCTTGGGGTGGGGTGGGGACAGCGCGTTCTCCTCTGGTTCTCCGAACTCTCCGAGCAGCAAGGAGAGGCCGAGGGGAATTTGGGGCTGAGGCTCGAGGAGGACGGGGTGGGAGGCGGGTGACCTCCAGCCCTGCTGAAGACCCCTCAGCTGAGTCGGCGGCTCTGGGAGGGGCGTGCAGGACGGTGCTTATGCCTCGCACACGCGCATGCACGCACAGCCCGGAGCATGGCAGGGGAGCGGGCTGCGCTCTGCGTCCTCTGGAGCTGCGGAGGAAGGACCGGGGCTCTCTGAGCTCAGCGAGAGCCCCGCTGCACGGCCAAGGGCTCCTCGCCGTGTGCCTCTGCAGCGCGCTCGGCGTTCCCGGCAGCGCTGCGGGGTTCGCTCCGCATCCTCCCGTCCTCCTCCGGGGATGCGGGAAATCTGCCCCCGCTCCATCAGCGCCACCCCCGGAGCGCTGCCCCCGTCACCCCCCGCCTCACTCGGGTGGCCGCCGCTGTTCCAACGCCGCTGTTCTAACAAACACCGCTGCATTTAACACCCATTTTCTTCTGCCTCTCGTTCTCTCTGCCGGTCACTCGCGGCTGCTTCTGCTCGGCCCCGCGCAGGCACCGAGAGCGGGCGCAGCTCCCCCTACTATAGCCAGTTAGATGTGAGGTCCTCCACTCCAACCTCATACCAAGCGCCCAAGCATTTCCACATCCCAGGTAGGCTCCGGAGCGTCCCCGCTGCCGGGGGAGCGCCGTGTCCGTGGCATGCCCGCATGTGCCGTCCCCGCTGTGTCGCATGCCCGCCTAGAGCCAGCCCAGAGCCAGCTGGCAGCAGCACCGACCCCTGGCAGAGGCCATCCATAAACAGCACCTGCGGCTCGAGCCCTCCTCCTCCTCCTCCTCCTCCTCTCCCCAACCCCGTCACCACCCGGAGGTCCCGGAGCCGCCCGGAGTCCGCTCGGTCCTTGCGACATCCCTCTTCTTCCTCTTCCCTGCCCTCCCTCCACTCCCCACACGAGGATGAGTCCCCTGGTGAGAGCCCGTCCCCTCGCCTGCCCTCCCCGCAGGGTCAGCAGCCGGAGCGCGTCTGCCAGAGGCGTTCCCCACACCCCTCCGCTACAGACGATTAT
>VYXD01000897.1:69676-85207 GCA_013397195.1 Hylia prasina | reverse complement strand
CTGGCAGGGTGCTGGGGTGGGAAGAGACCTTCTCCAGCCCCCACCACCGCAGCACCATCACCTCTATAAACCAGGGGAAGGGGGCGGGAGGGGATTTGGGAGGCGGGTGGGGAAGGGTGTTCCTTGTGGATCAGGGTCACAAACTGCTGGGAAGCCCAGCTCTGGGGGGAGCCTGCCCCGGAGCCAGGAGTCCGACACAAACTCTGGTGCAGAAGGAAGGAGGGGAGAGCCTGGGGCTGGCAGTTTTCGGGGTCAACGTGTGTCCAGGCTAACATTTGCCAAAGCCACCATGGACTCGTTGGGGTTTTTGGCCCCCTCAGTACTGGGATTCAGGAGCTGCTCAGGACCAGGCACTTTGGAGATGCCGACTGTTCACCCTGCTCACTGCTCCCAGCTCTGCAGGGTCTCATCTCAGGGTTCCTCATGGCTCGAGCTCGCTGTGCCTCAACCAAGTGCCTTTGTCCAGTATTTCCTTCTTGTTCTCCAGGCAGTAAGAGTCAGGGCATGCTGCCTTCTTTTGGAATCCGGGAAGCTCAAGTGTCAGCATTGGAAAGCAAATTAACAAATGTGGACATCTTTTATCTTTGCTAAACAGCTTAGAAGTGCTCTAGAGGGCTGGGGATGGAGGCAGGCCAGCTTTCTGCCCTGGTCCCATGCTGACTTCGGGGGGAGCAGGGAAGGGAACACAGCTGTCTCCTGGCCAACAGCACATTCACCCTTTGGCTTCTGCCCTCAGATACAGATTGGTAAGGCATGTGATCAAAATGGAGTGAAGGGAAGTCTAAAACATTAAAAAAAAAAAATCAAAGCAGCAGGGCTATTGGAGCAGAAAAGCGAAATAGAGTAAGGTCATTCAGCACAGGCAGATACAAGGGACAGGAATGGAAAGGCCCCAGCTTTTGTGCTGGGAACAAGGGAGTCACCATCACCCTCTCGTGCTATGGACTGCCACAATTAACCTCTGGAGCTCACTCTTCCACAGCCCTGTGTTAGTACCTAGGTAAGCAGCTTTTAATAAAAACGCTGGCACTGGCCTGCCTGGTCCTTTGGCTGAGGGAACACGGCGGGAATGCTACTCCTGCTCCCAGGGAGAGGGGCTGGGGTGGGCTCAGCACACTGTGGCAGCAGCTGCTGGGACAAGCGGCCCCTGAAAGCACATCAGAAAATCCCAGACTGGTTTGGGTTGGAAGGGACCTTAAAGCTCATCTCATTCCAAGGGGCAGGGACACCTTGCACTGCCCCTGGTTCCTCCAGGCTCCATCCACCCTGGCCTTGGACACTCCCAGGGATGGGACAGCCACAGTTTCTCTGGGCACCCTGTGCCAGGGCATCCTCACAGGGAAGAATTCCTTCCCGATATCCCATCTAACCCTGCCCTCTGGCAGTTTGAAGCCATTCCCCCACATCCTTCACACTCCGTGGGTAGCCCGCAGTTGTTGTGGCCAAGGCTTTGGGCTTTGGGTAATGTTTATTCACGTGGGTAAGGAACACTCGCAGTCTCTTCCAGCCCTGTCCTGAACTAGAGGTGAAACCTGTCCTGTTACCAGCCCTTAGCCCGCTCAGCCGGTGGGAGCTGTGTGTCTTGGGGTGGCCAGAGCTGTGTCCTGTGGGAGCAGGTCCGAGCCTCGGGGTACAGAGCCGTGTTGCCCATGTCCGAGCCAAGGGCAGCAGAGCTGCGTGCGCGGTGTCCGGGTCCGAACTCAGCTGGGGCAGGAGCTGGGCCGGGACCGAACCCCGGGGGGATGGAGCAGTGTCCGGGGCTGAGCTCAGGGAACCGGTGCTGGGTGTCCATGGCTGATCCTTGGGAGCGCCGTCCGGGGCTGAGCTCCAGATCTGCTCCTTGGGACACCGGAGCTGTGTGCGGGGGCCGGTCCCGCGTGTCCCGATCCGAGTCCCGGCTGACAGGAGCCGTGTCCGGACCACACCCCGGTGTCCCGGCCCCCTGTGCCCGGAGCCGAGTCCCGCGGTCCCGGAGCGGCGTGTGCTGCGGCGGGCGGAGCACGCTCCCCGCGCCCTTCCCGGCCCTCATCCCGCCTTCTCCCCGCTCCCCTCAGCCCCTCCGGCCGCCCCGCCCGCTCCCGGGGCCGTGTGGGAGCTGTAGTTCCGCGCTGACGCGGCCGTTCCGCCGCCGCCTCCGCTGCTCCGTGCGGGGCCATGGCCGCCCGCTCCCTGCGGCGCCTCGGGGCCCTGCTGCCCGCGGCCGGCCGGGCCGGGCCGGGGGGACACGGTGCCCGGCCCCGCGGGGATGTCCGGGACAGACGTGGCAGCGCCGCGGGGCCGGGCCCGGGCGGGCGCCGCGCCGGGGGCAGGAACGGGAACGGGAGCGGCTCTGGACCCGGACCCGGAGCCCAACCACGACCTTGGCCCGGATCTGGACCCCGACCCGAACCCACGGCCAGACCCCGAGCCGGACCCCGCCGGTCTCCATCATCCCCCGCCGCTCCCCATCCCACCGCCAAAAGCCCACGCTGCCGCTCTGCGCTCCTCAGAGCGCCCTGGGGCAGAAATAACCCCCGATAACCAGGCTCTTTTCCCCGAAAAGTGACTTTTTGCCGCGTAAATTAATGTTCATTTTTAAGGCAAAGCGTTTCCGCGCTCGGTAAGTCACGTTGGGAGGCGGTTTCCTGCCGCTGTGCGTGGGTTCTGTGTCTCGCCCGGCGGAACCATTTATTCGTCAATTACAGGTTTAAAATCCTCCTCGGGTTTTGTTTTTGGTGCTGAGGCAGCATATGTGCTATCAGTGTGTTTCGGGTGGTCGCAGGAAGAGAATCCATTTAATTGCTTTTTTTTGCATCACGGAATACGGCTTAGAAAAGAGAAATCCGTAAAGGTGCTTTGGTTATTTGAGTGAAGTGTGGTCAGGTGAAAAGGAAAAAAAAAAGCAAAAATGCCTGTTAATTTTTTTGTCTAGAAGAGAAACACCATCAAAAAACTATTTAAATGTAATTTAATAAAATCCGCAGCACGTAATAAAGGCAGCTGTGTTTGGGACTAAATGTAGATGCATGTCAGGAAATTCTCCGTCTTATGTGGGAGACCTTGAACACTCTGAAAAAGGTGCAATGAGTCTTTCACCATCTTCGTGTCCCTTCTTTGGACACTCTAGGACCTTTAGGTCTTTTTTACATCCCGGCACCCAAATCTGTCCCAGCACTGGAGGTGACGCCGCCCCAGCACAGAGCAGAGCGGGACAATCCCCATCCTTCCCCCGGATTACCTCTGCAGTCACTCCCTGATGAAACAGCGCGATGGAATTGGGAGTAATTAGATTTTCCTTCCGAAGGAGGCTCATCAGAGCCGAAACCAGTGCCGATGTTTCTGTGTGTCTCAGCGCTTTGTCATGCAGATTTGGGAGGAGGAGGAGGAGGGAGCGTTCCGGGAGGGGTGGGGGAGGACCCTTGTGTTGGATTGTCACTTTGGAGTGGTCGGGTGCTCCAGAAAGAGGTGATGCCGTTGTATCTCTGACCAGAAACCCTCCCACATCACTGAAATATTAATCTTGAAGGACAACTGGCTTAAGCCATGTGGCTGCAATCAACTTCTCTGCTCTTTCTCACCTCTTTGGGGTTCTGTGACATCACTTTGTAAATCTTTCTGTAACACCAACTTGTGTAATCTCCTTTCATACGCCCCGCGACTTCCACGGGTCTGTCACTTCAGGATGTGTCAGCTTCCTCCCGTGGGATCCGTGCCTGTTTTTAGGGTAGCTGTGATCAAACCAGCCTCTGCACAGATGGAGCCCAGTCGGTGCACAGCCTGGAAATAGCTCCTGCCACTTGTTGGGGAGGATATTCCTTTCATCCTGCGGGAAGGAGTAAATCCAGCGGCATTTTCAACCCCGCGTAACAGACCTGGAGAATTCCCTTTGGAGTCAGGCTGGGATTTCTCGGCCATGACTTTTCCAGGCAGCGTGTGACAGCCAGGGCACGTCCCCCGCTCGGGGGAGCGCTCTGGGGTTTGGGATTTGGGTTCAGAGAGGAGTCCATGCAGGCAGCTCCCTGCTCCACGTAGGCAGCCGGGCCCGGCTCCTCCGTGCCCCTCTCCCACACAAAACACACCCAGCCCTGCGCTGGAACCACTGGCAGAGGGAAACACCTCTCCAGCTTTGGCTTCTGGGGGGCACCGGAGTTAACTGAGCTGCACAGCCTGTTTTTGAAACACGGCATTTCACCCCTGAGGGGCCCAGAGAGATTTCTGAGCTGCGTTTCAGCTTCTTTGGTTCGTCTCTAGCATGGCTGATTTCCATCCCCGCAGCTCTTTGAGGTGAAATGTGAGATGATAAAGGATAAAGCTTGTAGCTGGTGCTTCCCGTGGACATTTTGAGGTGCAAAGAAAGCCTCAGATTGATTTTTGAAGGCTTGGTGAAGGGGTTCTGCTTTGTCCTCCCCTCTAGTTTAATCGACTTTCTCTAATTTTGATAAAGTGCTGTTAATCAGTCAACAAAATGAATGTGACAGGAATCTTAAAAATCCTTCAAGATGGGATCTTGTGCCCCAAACAGCAGCCAGGGATGAAATGTGGAGGGGTTTTTTAAAAAACCAGATGGTTCTTTAAAGATTAGTCTGAGGAACATCCTACTCTAGAGCAAGTGTAAGTAGATGAAGCACTTTCAGGATTGTGTTTGGCACACAATTTGTTGAAAAGGAGTGCTTTGACATACAGATGATGTTTTAAGTACCCACTTAATAAAAACTGCACATGCAAATGACCTCAGGTGGGGAAAGGAAGTTTGTCATTAGCGCTGTGGGACATTTGGCAACCTGGCATTAAGGATTTAAATGAGGAAACATCTGGGCTGCTAAACACGGGGTGGGAGGAGATGCCTGGTGGTCTTTGGGCAGATGCAGATCCCTTGAGCTGGGCTTTGAGGGTTGAGCCAGTCTGAACCACCTGAGGGACACCTCTTCCCTGCCCCACGTCTCACATATTTGGCTTTTCTTTGGTACTGGCACTTGCACTGGTGTGATCTGTCAGCAGACCTATTCAGGGATGCCGGGAGAAAAGTCCTCTTGTTTCATGGGGTTATTTTTCAGCTGGTTTATCTCCTTGAGATTGAATTCTGCTTAGCTCTGGTACTGGAATAGAGGGGGCAAAACAGCCCTGAGGCTCCCTGATAGACCCCAGAACAGAGTCTGTGCACTTCTGACATTGAACCTGAGTGAGACAGCCTTGCTGAAGAGGAAGAATGCTTAATGGTGCATTCTGGTAATGTGAACTCAGCTGAATCGATTCTGGGGTCTAAATTAGTGTCTCTGTGCAGAGTGGGATTGTTCTGTACAAACACAGGGAGTGGAGTTGGTGCCAGCCCAGGGATTTCTGGGCTGTGCTGCCTTTCACGGGGTAGATGTGCACTTAATGTATGGAAAACATTGCATAGAAGGGATATAAAACACTGCATGAAGGGAGTGTTGAAAGCTTTGCTCAGAGGAAGAGCCCAGGTATTCCCAAAAAAGGAGAATACACCCTTCCTTCTTAGGTGTGCACTGAAATATTTCCTGAATGGAGCTTGTTTGGAAGTAAATTCTGTTTTGTTCTGGTGTAAGGTGCGAGAGGGAGGTGGAGCTGAGGCTCATGCTGGCAGAAATGAACCTGTCTAGGTTGGTTTGTAAAAGCAAGTGTAGTAGGAGGGAGAGTGAAACACAGGGAATCACAGAGTTATTTATGTTGGAAAAGACCAGGGAGGTGGTGGAAGTGTCCAAGGAATGACTGGATGTGGCACTCAGGGCTCGTGATAAGGTGGGGATTGGACTTGATGGTCTTGAAGGTATTTTCCAACCTCATTTCTTCTGTGTTTCTGTGAAAATCTGACTCTTTTCAAGGCATGCCAAAGAAGTGGTACAAAGCCTGTGTGCCATGTTAGTCTAAAATAAAACAATTTAAAAACACCTCTGTGCTTCTTTGCCAATTGTCTGTGTTTTCTGAAAAGAACTAAAATTGTGTCTAGAATCCCGCGTGCCCCTTCTACGAGAGCCTGCTTTTAATAATGACACCAATGTTGAATTCTCGTTGACCCTGAAGTTCCTCAGCTTTGTTTCTTTGTCCCTAGTTTGTGTTTCAGAGGGTCCCCCTGTGCTTTCAGCACTGCAGCCCAGCAGAGGAGCACAGGAGACGAGTGTGGCCCGGAGGAGCCCAGTGAGGAGCCCAAGCACCCCCTCTCTGACTGTGCCTTGGAGCACAAAGCCATCAAATTGGAAGAGCAAGTCCGAGATTTAACTGTGAGTGTGCTGGATGCCTTTGCTTCATTCCCCTTGGCTTGGCCTGGTTTTCAGCCCTGGATTTCTCCCTAAGTGCTGTGACGCAGGCAGAGCTCCAGAGCAGCTGTGCCCTGAGTGTGAGAGGGAGAAATTCCACCCTGCCTTCCCCAAAACACCATCTGTCAGCAGCAGGGCACTGATGGTGGGATCCTGGCAGGAAAAGCCCTGTCTTGGAGCTGGTCACTTCTTTCACAGCCTTGTGGCAGTAGTTCTGTGCTGATCAGTGTCACGTGTTGGCACAGAACCATGGAATATCCTGAGTTCCCACAGGATCACCCAGCCCAGCTCCTGGCCCTGCACAGCCCCAAAATCCCACCCTGGGCATCCCTGGAGCTCTGTCCAAGCTCTCCTGCAGCTCTGGCAGCCTCGGGGCCGTGCCCATTCCCTGGGGAGCCTGGGCAGTGCCAGCACCCTCTGGGGGAAGAACCTTTCCCAAAATCCAGCCTGACCCTGCCCTGGCACAGCCCCAGCCCTGCCCTGGGTCCTGTCCCTGTCCCAGGAGCAGAGATTGGAGCTGCAGACCCCAGGGAGTCTCCCCTCAGTCTCCTCCAGCTGCACAATCCCAGTGCCCTCAGCTGCTCCTCCACGGCCCCTCCAGACCCTTCCCCATCCCCGTGTCCCTCCTTTGGACACTCCTGAATAGCTTTGTGTCACACTGGATCCAGATTAGCCAAGAAGGGAAGTCCTTTTGAGTGCCTGTGTGTGGTGGAAATCAGGTTCTATATTGAAAAGCACACGTGACTGAGGAGGGGATTAAATCCCACAGCACTGGGCTGTTCTGGAGATAATCACCCTGAGAATCCTGCACTGAGTGACACATCAGCTGTCACAGAGCTGCCTGCTCTGAAAGGAGCATCTCAGCAGCAGCCTGACAGTGGCTGCTCAGCTGGATTCAGTCATTCGGTGCCAGGAATATTTTTGGCNCCTGCCCTGGGTCCTGTCCCTGTCCCAGGAGCAGAGATTGGAGCTGCAGACCCCAGGGAGTCTCCCCTCAGTCTCCTCCAGCTGCACAATCCCAGTGCCCTCAGCTGCTCCTCCACGGCCCCTCCAGACCCTTCCCCATCCCCGTGTCCCTCCTTTGGACACTCCTGAATAGCTTTTATGTCACACTGGATCCAGATTAGCCAAGAAGGGAAGTCCTTTTGAGTGCCTGTGTGTGGTGGAAATCAGGTTCTATATTGAAAAGCACACGTGACTGAGGGGATTAAATCCCACAGCACTGGGCTGTTCTGGAGATAATCACCCTGAGAATCCTGCACTGAGTGACACATCAGCTGTCACAGAGCTGCCTGCTCTGAAAGGAGCATCTCAGCAGCAGCCTGACAGTGGCTGCTCAGCTGGATTCAGTCATTCGGTGCCAGGAATATTTTTGGCTTTCCTTGGGTCTTCTGAGGGAGTTGCAGTTGGTTAATCAGCAGAAGGCCTTGGCTGTGTATGAAAATGCAGGAGCCCAGCACAACTTTCTCTTGTTTGAAGCATTTCTGAGGGGTTTCCAGGGTGAGGAGAGGGCTTTTACCTCCTGGTTTGATGTGTCCCTCTGTGGTTACAGGAGCGATACCGGAAAGCGCTGGCAGATTCCGAGAACGTCCGGAGGAGAACACAGAAGTTTGTGGAAGATGCCAAACTCTTTGGTGAGCAGGAGAGCTGTGTTGACTGCCCTGGCCTGCCTGCCTGCCTGAGCAGAAAATGCTGATCAGCAGCTTTTCTGTCCCCCTGTCCTGCCCTCCCTCACTTGTTTTAAAGCCTGCTGTGATGTTTAATATCTGGGCTTAATCACTATTTTTTCTCTGTGTCCAGCTGTGTCCTGTCCTATCGGGTTTACCCACAGAATCACAGAATTGTGACTACTTTTTTATTACTAAATAGTCCCAGTGCAGCTGAGTTTAGTTCTGCTGACTTGGTTGAAAGTGCAGGCTCTGCTGTGTGCTGAGGATTGGCTCTGGCAGGGTGTATTTTATACCCAGCTGTGTCATCAGGTTGGGATCTCCTTTACTACATTAACAGCCTCCTCTGCTTCAGTTCATTGGAGGTAGATGCAGCCTGGGGCAGTTGTTGTCAATATCTAGATCAGATGTTTAAAACCTCTAAAAGAAATACTTTACTATCAGTGAAACGAGCTGGATTTGTAGCTTTGGCAGCAGAAGCAGGTGAAGGGGGAAGAAAGTGCTGTTCAGGCATTGCACTGTGCCAGAGCCATCTCTGAGAATGAAAAACTGTTTTTCTCCATAATGCGTGAATCTCAAGAGGTTTACTGTTAGTTAATTCTAGCAGCCTTGAAATGAGAATGGCTATATTTTCTTCCACCCGTGCAGCTATAAAATGGCTGCTGAGTTTGGGGGTAATCAACAACAGGATGATTGATTTTGTGAGGGTTTTTTGAGCTCTTGGGATTTTATATGTAGCATGAAGAAAAAAATAAGTTCTTTATTAGAAATCGCTCACAGACTGAGAGTTGGAGATTCTGTAGGTAACAGGAAAATCTGAAAGGAGGTCACAGCAAGGTGGGGTTAGTCTCTTTTCCCAGTTGATGAGAGGTAAGACAAGAGGAAACAGCCCCAAGTTGTGCCAGGGAGGTTTAGATTGGATTTTAGGAGGAATTTCTTCACTGAGAGTGTTGCCAAGCACTGGCACAGGCTGCCCAGGGAAGGGGTGGGGACCATCCCTGGAGGTGCTGAAAAGACTCGGTGACAGGTTTAGTGGTGGCCTTGGCAGTGCTGACCTGATGATCTTAAAGGTCTTGAGCAGCCTGAATGATTCTGATTGCATGAAAGGAGTGGTAATTGCTGGGCTTCTGTCTGCTCCTGTGCTGCATCTCCTTCCTCTCCCTTTGTTCCCTGCCTGTTCTCATGTACAGCTGCAGACAGCACCTGACTGTTGCCTCATTTTCTCTGTTTCCCTAATGTGTCATTCCAGTCAGAGAGTTATGACATTTATGGAACTGAGGGAGGCTGCTTTTCCTGGAATTTCTGCACTGTGCAAAAAAAAAAACCACTGTGGGAAATGCAGCCAATCTCATCCAATCTCATTTTCTAATGACAAAACCTGCCTGGCTTTTCATGACCAACCCAAGGACCATTTGGGTCCAGTCCTTCCACAAAGGTTTTAAGCTATGAATGAATTGGGGATTTTGTACTTTAGAATAGCCATGCATTGTTTTTTGCTTCCCCCCATTGTGTTTGTGCCCTGTGGAATGGGCATTTGTGTGACAAAATCATGTCAGTGGGACTGGAGCAGGGGCTGTGGTGCAGAGTCCTAAATGACAAATCTGAGTTGCAAAAAAACGTTTGGAGTGAGACATTAATGGTCTGCTTTGTCAGGAATACCAAATATATATGTGTTCATGGTGTGGGTGTGCATTTCTTGCATATATACCCTGGTTTGGGGAGTCTTTAGATTTGGAGCAAAGTCCTAAATGACAAATCTGAGTTGCAAAAAAACGTTTGGAGTGAGACATTAATGGTCTGCTTTGTCAGGAATACCAAATATATATGTGTTCATGGTGTGGGTGTGCATTTCTTGCATATATACCCTGGTTTGGGGAGTCCTTAGATTGGATTAGTATCTTAATGCTGAAGCTTTCATTCCAGGAATCAGAAGACACCACTCAGTCTCGCCAAATTAACTTCGAATCAACGAGCAGTTTAAAGGTGCCTTCAAGCCACTGTGACTTTGTCCTTGGTGCTGGAGCTCTGGATGTCCTCTAAGCTGTCCTTCATGTCCTCCCTGCAGGGATCCAGAGTTTCTGCAGGGACCTGGTGGAGGTAGCAGACATCCTGGAGAAGACAGCCGAGAGTGCCGCGGGCCAGGCGGAGCCCAGCGATCCCAACCCCGCCCTGAAGAAGATCTACGAGGGCCTGGCCCTCCTCGAGGCCAAGCTGCAGGGCGTCTTTGCCAAGCACGGCCTGCAGAAGATGAAGCCCGTTGGCGGCAGGTACGACCCCTACGACCACGAGATCGTCTGCCACGTGCCGGCCGAGGGCAGGCAGCCGGGCACGGTGGCGCTGGTGGCGCAGGACGGCTACAAACTGCACGGCCGCACCGTCAGGCACGCGCTGGTCGGCGTGGCCGTGGAGGCACAGGAGTGACGTGGCCTCTCCTGCCCCCACCTGGCTGCCCTCCCCCGAGCTGGGGGCAGTCACAGCTGCGTGTATTTACTTATTTATTGAGCTGGGTTCGTGTGGCGTGATTACTTCAGGGCGCGGCGGCGGCGGCGCCGTTGGTTCTGAGGTGCTCGGGTGTTTAGGAATCCTCCTCGGAGCCCGTGGGGTAGTTGTAGGAGTCCTGCTGTTTGTCAGAAATTTGTGCTTTCTCTGCTTATTTCTCCGTGGAGGTTTGCGTGGGGAAGAGAGGAGATGTGGAGAGAAAGGGAAATCCTCTTGTCTCCCTGTTCCGTCTCTGAGGGAGACTCCTGCAGTTGCCTCCAGGAAAGGAACTTCTCTGCCTCACTTTCCACAGCTGTATTAAGGGACTGTAATAATACTGACCTACCTCACAAGGATGTGGTGAGGCTTTTCATGTGCAGAGCACTGGGAAAAGTCCAGAGGGATGACTATTATTGTCACCTGGATTTGATGTCTTCCCTTGTCCCCAGACCCCTCAGATGGGGTGAAGATTATCACTTGAAATGACATTTAGGGGCAGCTTTTTCTTATGTTGCTTCAGGAAAACAATCTGGAATTCTTTGAATCTCTGTCGTACTAGAGTTGAATAGAGATGAGGGTTTAAAAAGAATTCAGTTGTTAGGTCAGACTAATGTTAATATTCCTTCTTCAGGTAAAATTCCAGCTTGACTCTGTTCTCAAAGGTAAAACAGAGAATGGTGATTTGTGGTGGAGCCAGAAAACTGTCCTCACGTCTCTTAATCTCCAACCCAAATGTATGTTTTAGAGGAGAGTAACTTCTCTTCCCCAGTGGGTATTTGTGCAGCTTTCAAGCATGATAAACTATGTGCTCTTTGTTGCAGCTGCTGGCAAAATGGAGCTGTGCCCTTAAGCAGGAAATCTGGACTGTTCTATTTTCTCAGCTCTCCAGTAGAGATCCTCAGATTACACCAACTTCCAATCCACACTCTGGTCCTACTTTCAATGATCCTGGCAAATGTTAAACCTTTTGAGTTTTGACGCAAGGAGAAAAATCTTCTCTGCTCCAAAGTGTCTCAAGTGCCCTTGAACCAGTTTTAGCAGCAGTGACAAGAAAGCAAGAGAAGCAGAAGGCTGAGGGAGTGAAAGCTGACCTCGAGCTGTCCTCCTGGTTGGAGGCATGTTGTTGTCACAGCACATATGTATTTCCCACTGGCCCTATTGCCTGGGAGTTCATTTATCTCAGCTGAAAGGATGCAGTCACTGAGGAGGATCAGAATTTAACCCTTTGCAGAGCAGCAAGCAGTCCAGTGACAGAAGAACAGATAAGCCACAAAACCAGGAGTGGTTGGTTTCCAGGTTGTTTCTTACTGATTTGTTCATTCCTTCCTTTTTACTTTCTGGAATTGGTTCCATAACCTGACAAATGCACTTCCAAAACTGCTTTACTTAGAGTGGATGCCATCCCTGGTTTGGAAGAAAATTTATTCTTCTCCCATTCCTTTGCAGGCTTCAGCTGAAAAACCCTTTTGTGGTGGACTTCAAGATTGTCACAGCCTTTAATATTGACAGTCCTTTCACCTGGGGAGACTGTGTGCAGTTAGTGGGTTGGCATCCCAGAAATTTAAGGAATCTTTTTTAGTGGCAGCTGTGGTGTGAGTTGGTAGTGGATCCTTTTTGGAGCGTGGCTTTCTGCCTCTGTGCAGTGGGTTCTGAGGGAGGAACTGGAGATTTCAGCCCTGAAACAGCACTTCTGGCAGCTTTAGCTCATGGGCAAACCTCTTTGTTGAGTGTCTTGCATTGTTGTGATGTTTTTGGAAGTTTCAGAGATGAACAGGACTCCCTGTTCATTGTTGTGCTGAGCAGGTCACCAGGGTACGCTGCTTGTCCAGAGAAGGACGGGTAAAATATGAAATGTGGCACTACCAATCTGGCTGTTCTTCCTCAAAAGTGAGGAACCCACATTCTGGGAGGAACAGTGGGGTCTCTGCTGCCTCCTCAGCCCCTGCTGTATCAGCTGAGTCTTGCAGTATGAGGGCAGAGCTGGAAACCGACTCTGAAAGTGAAACCTCAGTTGTAAGGAACCAGACAGAGGCACAGGCATTTTGCACAACAGTTTTCTGTCACAGAGAGGCTGCAGCTGGGTGTGACCGGGAGTGGTGGGATCCAAATCCTCTTCAAACTCACCCGTGGAGCCACTGGACTGTGAAAAAGATGTTACAGCCACTCAGTCCAGCGTGGGTTTGCCAACTCTGCCTGTCCCCTCAGCCAGTACCCACCTGCTTCTGCCTTAAGGAAATGCCCTGAAATGCACTGCAGACCTTCTGTCTGCACTGAGAGATGATTTATTCACCTCGTTTGTCTGGGGTCTGCTCTCCCTGAGGCGCTGCAGTGTGGCTGCAGCAGCAATCTGAGGCATGCAGCTCCTTTGCAGCCCTTCCCACCCTCACAGAGGCCCTGTTTCATTTGGGGCAGGTTCTTTTCCCAGTGAAACACACAGAACTCTACAGGATCCTGTCAGGTTTTATGATTCCTGTGAAATGGAGCCAATGCTGAGAGACTCTTTCACAGATGTTACCAAAGAGATAAATCCTGTAGCTGTTGTTTGTTCCCGTTTCTGCTTCCTTTGAAAGGTGAAGTGAAAATCAAATGACCAAACCTGGATTCCATCACAGAATCCAGATTTCCCAGGTAAAATTTGATTCTCTTGCCTTCCAAGCACGCTTAATGATGGTTTTTTGTCCTGGATGGGACTGTGGAAGGGTGGGTTGAATTTCTCCTTGGTTCTTGCTGCCTTTTCTGCCCTGTTTCTGTAACTCCTGCAGGGAGGGCACTGACCCATGAGCTGCTCCTCTGCAGTCACTTTATCCAGTGGCTGTTTAATAAAACACAGAAATACATTAACAGGGCAGGAATATCAGAGGAGAGGAAGTGTTGTGTACCTTTTAGTCATTCCCACACCTGGACAAGTCTCCAGTGGCACTGTCATGAGCATGGCAAGGTCTGAACTCTGAGCAGGAGCAGTGCAGAATGAAATGGATGTTGCTTTGTGAACCTCAGCCTCCCAGTGCTTCAGCAGCAGAGCTTCTGTTGGAAGAGCTGTGATCACTCAATAGCTCTTAGCAGTCCCTTAATTTAAAAAAAAAAAAAATTTAAGTTTTCTATTGTGAATATTGTAGTATTTTTTTATTTTAAGACTGGAGGTGTTTTGATATTACTTGCGAAGTCAAACGAACAAAGCGTTGCTAATCTCCAAAAATCTCAAGGCTGTTTAGGTGGGGAGAAAACATGTATATATTGTATTTTTTGTGTGTTTCTGTGCTCTTTGTTTACCCAAAGGCTCTTTGTTTACCTGTCTATATGAAAGACACAGATGTGTGGGAGCTGTGCAAGGAATTGACAACGACATTTGAGTCGATGTTGGAGAGGGCTGATTTCCTTTGGATGTCCAGATACTGTCCATTTGCTAATAAAACAGAAGAATTGCAGTGACTTCTCTTGCCTTTTTCCCTGCCCCAAACTGCTGCTCATTCCAACTCCAGCCAGCTGGGACTGCACACTGGAAGGTTTCTTGCTGTTCCTGATGCCATTGTCTGTGAAAGGGCCACAGCAGCATTTGGCTGAATGTTTTATTAACGATGCTTGAGGAGGACTCCCAGAAATGCACACACACACACACACAGGGTTGGTGTCAGTGATTCCTGCACTGATAACCTGCCCAGGTGTGTCAGCCCGTGGTATTTCCACACCTTCTGCTGTGTCTGTTCCTGGATGACTGTGGAGAGAAATGTTTTCTGCCAGCCTCTGGTGGTGGTTGGTTCAGCAGAGCTCTGCCAGCAGCTGAAATCTGAATATCTGGGTTTATCTTTGCTTGGCTCTGCTGCCTGTTTGCCCCTGTGCGTGCTGTGCTGCAGCCAGGGGATTGTGCAGCAGTGCAGTTAAAGGTGGGTTAATTTACTGGGTGCATTCACACTGTGGTACCCACAGGCAGGCTGTGAATTCAGGGATTTGTGGGGAAAAACACGAGGCTTTCTCTGCAAGGGTGTGTTTGTAACAGATTTCATTCTCTGCAAAAATAGCAGGGCCTCCATTCCATTCCTGCTTTTGCTGAGCCGCTTGGTGCCGTGTGGGTGGGCCTTGTTCTCCCAGAGCTCTGGATGCCCCCGGGCACTTCTCCCTGCAATCAAAAGCATTTGCAAAAGACCATTTACAAATAGCCTTTATGGGGGTGAGATCAATATTTCCGTGCCAGAGATCTGCCAGCAAAGCCGGCCTTTATTCAGGGGTGATGGCCCATTGTAGGGGCTTTTCCTCATCCTGCTGAAATGCACGGGCATTGTTTGGTGTAACCACCCCAGCCCAGGAAATCCTGCTGCTGCAATAGGCAGTTTCTGGCTCTGCTGGTTTTTCTCCGCAGCGGCAGTGAGAGTTGGGAGTTCTCAAACCACCACGTGCAGAAAAGCCTCGGAGCTTGGGGCAGAGCATTTTGCTTATGGCACGATATTCCAGAATTCCTGCAAGCAGGGCGGGGATTGGGAGCAGTGCTGACCTGCCTGGGAGCCCTGCTGTGTGCACAGCAGATTTCTTGTCGCCCACAGCCCTGGGGAAATCGGGCTGGTTAAGTAAGAGCTTGTTAAAACCCGAGACGTGCTGCGAAGATATTTGTGTGCTGCGTTTTGAGCTGCTTGGGATCGTCCTTTCTCCATCCCGGTGGGATCCTGGCCATGGTGAGGGGGAGCTGATCAAGGGTAATTTTTCTCTGTGCCCACCGCAAATTCACACTTGAGGTTCAGGGTTGTACGTGCTCCCCGTGCAGGGAGTCTGAAGAGGCTCCTGGCTGGGGAAAGGAAGGGGCCTGTGCTCGTGTTGTGTTTCCCGGAGACAAAAGTGATGGATTCTCAAAATCCTGTCGCTTGGTAAGGAGCCAGCCCTGGGCGGGAGCAGGCTCCGGGTCTGTAATTACACGTCCAACCTGTTCGAGAGTTTTTGCTCAGCCTTTGCTACCCTTTGTAATGCGAGCAGCAGCGGGCTCCCGTGGGATGCCCTTGGCACAAACCGCTCGCTGTCAGGCACTTTGTTTCGCC
Source organism: Hylia prasina (assembly GCA_013397195.1). Taxonomy (NCBI): domain Eukaryota; kingdom Metazoa; phylum Chordata; class Aves; order Passeriformes; family Sylviidae; genus Hylia; species Hylia prasina. The sequence goes on along the minus strand of VYXD01000897.1, from coordinate 69,790 downwards.
CGGGGCAGAAAGTCCGAGCGGAAAGCTTGGAACGCCCTCGCTGCTGCAGGGGGCAGGCAGGACCCAGCCGGGCACCGAGCTCTGTGAGCGCGCACGGAGCGCACGGAAAACGCT
>VYXD01000897.1:1539-37312 GCA_013397195.1 Hylia prasina | reverse complement strand
CACAGGAAAACACACATGGAAACAGGGAAATACACATTGAAACACAGGAAAACACACATGGAAACAGGGAAAAACAGGGAAACACACATTGAAACACACGGAAACAGACAGGGAAACACACATGGAAACAGGGAAATACACATTGAAACACAGGAAAACACACATGGAAACAGGGAAAAACAGGGAAACACACACGGAAACACACATGGAAACACACATGGGAACACATGGGAACACCCCCCCGTGCCTCAGGGACAGCCAGGTGCTCCCTGTCACACAGGATCAGCTCCTCCTTGGAACAGCCAGCCCAGGCAGAGCTGCCAGCCACAGCTGAGCCAGTCAGTGCCATCATCCCACCGCTCCGCAGCCAGCACGGGCCCCTGCCCTGCCACGAGCTGGGATTTTGGGAGACACGGCAGGAGCAGGGACAGCTGACAGCCCCCGCCAGCAGCTTTGCACCGGGGAAGGCTGAGCAGAGCCAGCCCGGACCCCCACGAGCTGTTTGCACGTCGGGAAGCAAAAACAAGCCACTTCCAATCAGCATCAAGCTGCCGAGGCCGTGCGGCATCTCCCGGGAAGGGGCTGGCAGGGCTGGCACGCAGAGCAGCCCCAAAGCCACCCTGCCGCCCCCAACCCCCGCCCGCACCTCGGCGAGGGAGGGGCACGATGTTAAAAGCTGCCAGTGAGAGGGAGAAAGGTCACTGAGCAGGGACTTAACACCCATAATCAGTTTATGGGATTTGTGAGCAGCTTCGGGCCGGCTGGGAACGGCGTCAGCACAGCTCCACCTCCCCAGGGGTGCAGCTCTGGCAGGGTTATCAACCCTCCCCAGCAACTAACAGCACAAACCCAGCGAAAAAAACCAGCAGCAAACACCTCCTGGGCAGCCCAAGGGAGGAATGGCCACAGCCAGGTTCCTCACCTTTCCTCCCCAAAGAAAGGGGGCTTGGGGAGGAATGGGCACAGCCTGCTCCTCACCTTTCCTCCCCAAAGAAAGGGGGCTTGGGGAGGAATGGGCACAGCCTGCTCCTCACCTTTCCTCCCCAAAGAAAGGGGGCTTGGGGAGGAATGGGCACAGCCTGCTCCTCACCTTTCCTCCCCAAAGAAAGGGGGCTTGGGGAGGAATGGGCACAGCCTGCTCCTCACCTTTCCTCCCCAAAGAAAGGGGGCTTGGGGAGGAATGGGCACAGCCTGCTCCTCACCTTTCCTCCCCAAAGAAAGGGGGCTTGGGGAGGAATGGGCACAGCCTGCTCCTCACCTTTCCTCCCCAAAGAAAGGGGGCTTGGGGAGGAATGGGCACAGCCTGCTCCTCACCTTTCCTCCCCAAAGAAAGGGGGCTTGGGGAGGAATGGGCACAGCCTGCTCCTCACCCTCCCTCCCCAAAGAAAAGGGGCCTGGGGAGGAAGGCAGGCACTTCCAGGGTGTGTCAGCAGGGATTTCTGGCTGTATCTGCTGCTGGAGGATTGAGTGGCACCATGAGTGCCAGCCCTGCAAGGGCATTAACACCCCCACCTCCGTGCCCACCCTCCTGGAGCTGTCCACAAGCTCTGCCCCCCCAGGTGACCCTGACCCAGTGGCACAAACAGCCCTGGCCCAACTCCAGCTGGAGAGGAGGAGGAGGAGGAGGAGGAGGAGGAGGAACCCAGAGCTCAGCACGAGGCAGGGCTGTGCCAGGGGGGAGCTGTGGGCACATGAGAATGATTCTATTTGCTGCCTAAGTGATTTTTCTCAGCTCAAAGGTCTTGTACCAGTTTCTGCCTTTACCTCTCTGCTCTCCTCCCCCACTGCCTGACTGTAGCTGCCAAGGCAGGAAAACGCTCCCTGCTCCTCTCTGCCACAGCTGGGCAAAGTCCTGCCCACGGCCACCCAGCCTGGTCTGGCTGCCCCACACCAGAGCCAGCTGCCAGCCCCAGGTCCTGGTGCCCACCGTGCCCACTTGGATTTGTGAAATCCTTGCAGTCACCAGAGACGGGCTCAAGGATCTTTAATTCATCCACGGAGCTGAGCAGGAGTCAAAAAACCCAGGAGAAGGAAGTGCAGCAGCTCAGGGGAGTCAGACACATCAGGGCAAGCTCTGCCCAGGGCCCAGCCCTGGAGATTCCCAGTTAAACAACATGATGGACTCATCTGGAGAAGTCCCAGTGCACTGCTCTGGCCACAGCAACACGAGGGACTCGCCCGAGGTATGAGGAAGGGACAAGGGAGGATTTGGTCCTCTGGTGGCTCATGAAGTCCCACAAAGCTGAGTCACACGAGTTCCCTGCCCCACCTCAGCCAGGCACAGGATTGTGCCAAGTCAGGCTCCTGCCCTGGGCATTTACAGGGCTGTAAAGCGAAGGGCTGAATTTATCACGCAGGCAGGGGCTCTGAGAGCAGCAGGGAAGCTCACAAGCCAGTCCGCCCCGTAGGACAACATGTACACTGCTTCAAAGGCTCCTGACCAGCTCAAATTGCTGCCATTCAAAAGGAGTTCAAAGTCTGCCACCGGCAAAGCAGCCCCAGGCTCGGTGTTGTTCCAAGGGTGGGGACAGGGAGCAGCACCGGAGCCTTGGAGCTCTTGGGATACAAGCGGTGCACAGAGCTCTGGAAGAGCTTCTCCTCCAGCCAGGCACATCCTACAAACTCAGAGGGGGAAAGAAATGCAGTTAATCAGCTGTGTTTACAAAAAACAAGCCACATTATGAACGGGAACAAAAGGCAGAAGGGGCTGAGCGTACTGAGGTACTTCCCGGAGCAGTCCCTGATACCAAAACACCAAGTTCTCCTCTGAGAAAGGAGCTGCATCAGCATTCAGGAATTTATGAACACAAATACCTGAAAACCCAACCAACTCGAGTCTGGTGTGAGAATATTCCCTGGCTCCTCCTGATTTCCAGCTACCAAAATCCAGCACTACCCACATCGAAGAGCATCTCACCTAATGTAAAAAGTCACTTTAGCATCTCCAAGGAACGGATTTTACCCCTTTAGCAGCGAGCTTTGCAAAGCAGCAGAGCTCACTGTGGCACAGGTGAAGAGGGACAGAGACCTGGGGGTGTGTGGAAGGGTTCATTAGTGCAGCTGTGTCCCAGCACGAGTCACTTCCTCACGGACAGCCCTGGCTAACAAGGATCACGTTAAAGACCCTCATTAGAAGGTCAGGGACGCTGTCCTTCCACTCAGGCCCCATCAGGAGGGTGGGCACTTCCTCTGGGTCACCCTTCCAGAGGCAGCAGGGCTGGGAGCAGACAGCTCTTCCTGCCAGGCCACTTCTCCTTTCTGTCTGCAGCCTGCTGTGCTCACCAGCATGTGTGATGACATCGAGCTGATATGAAATCATGATGATTTCACTGCAATTAAGGCAGGAGCAGATGGGGCTGATGGTGCTGGCTAAGCAACAAATCTCTTCTAAATTGGAGAATGCTGTCAGGAGAAATTAAAGGCTTGTGCAAAAAAAGACAACTTGGGGTGGCAGGAAGATTCCAGGTGGGAGGCAGCCAGCCCAAGCTGCTGGTCAGAGCAGTGGGGCTGGACTGGAGCACCTCAGTTCAGGAAAACCCCAGCACAAAACAGGGACATGTTCCCAACAAAAAACACCTGAAAAAAACCCCAAGAGAGGACAGGCACAACACTGCAACAGCGAGGCAACGCTTGAGCTTGAAAAATAACCCCCAGAGAGACAGAATTGTATAAAAATCAGCAAAAAAAAAAAGTGTTTGGCACATGCTGGACAGGCTCCAGACCTACCAGACACATCAAGTGTTTTTAACACAGCCAGGGGTTGTGTTTGTCACTTGTTACCAACACCACAGAGAGAAGCAGCCAAGGAGTGACGCCGGCAGGAACTGGGAGCCAGAGCTGCCTCTTTTCAGAGCTTTTATGGGAGAAAAAGGCTCTCAAACTTGCTTCTAACAAGGAATGGCTTAAATAGGTTAAAAATAATGAAGCACTACCCTGCACATGAGCACTCGGTGCTCCCAATTAAGCAATCCTTTAAAAGGTGGCCTTAGGAAGCCTCTCAGAGTCGCTGTAAGGAGGTTAATAAATTGCTTTGAAACCCTGGACGCAGCTTAGTGAGATGACTAAGGAGCTGTTGTCACAGCCTAATGTCATTACCCGAATTCTGGCACTTTCCAGGGAGCACGAGGCTGCAGATCTTGAGCTTTACAGCCTCTTGTTCACATGCAGATTCCTTGTCAGGGCCCTGGGCCTGCGTGCAGAGGTTTGGACTTTTTGCAGGTGAGTCTCTCCCCGCACAAAACGTTTGCAGAGGTGCAGCAGAAGTCAGGATCCGCAGGGTTTCAATGCCTCAGGCTGAAGTCTTTGTTACAAACCAAGGAGAACACACAGCACACGGGTGTTGGGTGCCTGTTTAAGGAAGGTGGGCGTCTCATGCCCTGGCCAGCACATCTGGCACAGGCTGTTGATGCAAAACATCTGGCCCACGCTCCTGTGCAGAAATAAATTCAGTTCCCACACATCTGGCAAGGCTGACTGAGCTCCAGGCTCCTCCTCAGCCCTTGCAGCTCCCCAGACTAAAAATGCATTTTGACATCCTAAATGTATTTACTCTCCTTTACAAGAGCTCATCAAGAGCAGTTCTGTTTCTAAAACCCCCCTCAAAGTCACGAGCAAATTTAACCAACAGAGAAAATAATTTATTCTCCTGAAACCAAATTATTTTCTCCAACTTTTCAGCAAGCGTCTCGAGCCAGGGCATGAAAAGCGATGCCACAACAATTCCGAGCAGCCTCTCCAAGAACAGCTGCCAAGAAGGCATTTCATTGATGCTTCTTCCCCTCCTGCCAACACGTGTTGTCAGACACGTTGCCTAGACTGCAGAAATCCCGGGTAAGGGCATCTCCCAGTGCTCCAGATACCAGCTCCTACAAACAGACTGGTTTTCAAAGGAGGCACTGCTTGAAAAGCATCCTTATTTGGATGGGGGAGCACTTGGGAGTTTGGAAAACCATCCTGGCCAGGAGGAAGAGCTCCATTTCTTCTTCCACCTGGCAGAGCCTGCTGTGCCTCAGGAGTTCCCCAGGGTGCTCTGCTATCTCCCTGCCCTCCCAGATTATCCACCCCAGTGTTTATTAACACAGCACTCTCCACCTAAAGTTTAACAGCTCAGGGCAGTTCCCTTCTTGGACAGAGTACAGGGGAGCCTTGATCCACACCATCACCATTCCAGGAGGGCACAAATGTCTTATCATCCTGAAGAAATGGTTTTCTAAAGGAAAGAAAGACCTTTTCCAATAGTAAAAAAGGTGAACTGTGAGCAGGAGCTCTGCTCCACGCATGAAAACTGTCTAAAAAAGCAAACGTACAGACAACATTTACACAATAGGCATCTGGCAGCATTTTCAGACATTTTTTTTTTTTAATTTATTCTGACATGCTATAAAGGAATAAATTACACTGTTAAAGAATTACCAGCGATAAAAGTATTTCTTTCTTTCAGCTGGGCTAGAACAGGAGTGAGAAGGAAGACAGCCTGGGGCAGTAACCAATGTGAACTCTGCATGGTGCGAGGCTGCCCCCAAGAACAAGAGGAAATCTGGTCATACCCACTTCACAAGAACTTGAAAGAAAATGCCTTGGTTTCAAACCATCCAGATTTTTTTTCCAAACCATTCCGATTTTTTTTCTCCAAAGCAGCAATCACAAGTCAGTCCAGCCGAGGCAGGACGTGGCAATGCTCTGAGGCTGCCAATCCTGGGTCTGCAAAAGATGCCATTTCATTTTAAAAAATTCCAATCTCATTATAGAGGGCTGGTCTCAAACAACAGGTTATAAAAATGCAAGACTGCCCCTTCCCCCTCAAGGAAAAAATACAAAATTTATTTAAAAACAAAATGAGGAAGAGTTACAACACTAAATCTAAAATGATTTAGAAAGAAATATGACTTCTTTTGCTTAACAAATGGCCTTAAAACTTGGTTTAAAAACAGGGTAATGTAAATTTCTTAAACTGAATTAACAAGGCAAATTAAAAAAAAAATCTCATTTCCTTACAGAAACAGTTTTTAGTTTTTAATGAACTTGTAAACAAAAAAGCTCCCGCTTCAAAATAAAAACAAAATCCCAGATCATATAGATGTTTACAGTGATTACATTTATCTAAGCAACTTACATACAGGTTCAGTTGTAAGATGTTAACTAAATTTCGTGACAAATATGCTGTTTTTCCTTTTATACCAAGAACATTATAGAGTTAATGCAGAGTCCTAAAGATTATCTAGTAGTCGCTAAGTTTCTCTTAAGTCTTCACTTTAGATGCTGTTATTTCTAGCACAGGTAAGCAGGCAGAGTCTTTCATATGCTTAAAAACTGGAATCTTTGGTTACTACCATGTCAGCTGGCTTGGTATGTTGCACATAGAAGCCAACAACTTTAAGAATGTTTTAAGTGTACAACTTTCAAAACCCAGGGAGGAATAACCAGAAAAGAGTGCACAATTGTGAGCATTTACAATTATCACAACTGTTGCCGAAGACTGTTCATGCCATTCTTCCAAAACAATGAGATCTCATAAGCAGTGTAGTTCAAAGTAAAAAGGTAACAAAAATTGGCATATGCACAATTTTCTCCACTTGTGTGTCAACCATTAGTTAACTTTTCCACTTGAAAAAAATGCAATAGAAAACTGGACACCATGTTTCACTATCTCAGTAATATTCACAATTACAGCTGCTACAACTCAAAGTGCAGCATCACTGACACTGCCCAGAGCCAGTTTATACTGATATTAAGTTCTTTACACCAAGGAAATGGTTGCCCACAGCCACTGGCAAGTGTATGAACTAAAATTTCTAGGATTTGGGGAGTGACAAGTCCTGCTCCGATCTGCTCTGCTTTGTCCCATCCTCGTCATGCTCAGAAACCTGCAAGATAAACACAAGGGGAAACTTACTGACACGGGATGGAAACGAGCAACAGCCTTCACAGGAGGAGAATTAAACAGCAGTTATGGTCATTCAAAGGGGAAAATGCTGCTCCATCTGGGAACTGCAGAGTTCCTGGTGTCCATTTCCAAAGGTAACCAGCGTTTGCCACAACTCTGGAGCTCCCACACCTCTGACCCACACCTAGAGCTGCACTGGGAAACAGGCTTAGTGCACCAGCTGGATGCCACATTCCTCCAGCAGGAATTCAGCCCAGCAGTTTGAAAACAAGCTGTGTTATTGCCACTAGGAAACAGGATGTAATTTCATAGGATTGTTTTCTACTTGTCTGCAGTGGCTCATGTTGATATCCCTGAATGTCACGCTGTCATCTGACTGCAGGGTGCTCTCCAGAGACGCAGTACGGCAGTGTCACACGGACAGGCAGGGGAAAACTCACCTTACAGGAACTGCTGTCACCTCAAAGCCACAGCAGCACGCTCTGGGCTGCCACAGCAGCAGGCAGAAGCTGTGACAGTGGCTGGGGAGGCAGCACACCTCAGCCTTTGCAAGGACAAGTGCTGGCTCACATGACAGGGGAGGCGGCGCACACACAGCAGTTCTTTTCATGTTCAGTGTTCCCAATGACATTGGGGGACAGGGAGAGTGCAGAACACACACACAGCTCCAAGAACCAGTTACTGCAAGCTAAGCCAGTCCTCCCTGCGTGCTCCTTTCTGGTGACTCAGGTGCCAGGGCTGTGCTTTACAGAGGGAACAGGAGCCTCAACCAAAGGCGGCTTTGTCAAGCCAGTTTCCCTCCTGGATGCCCTCCAGACAGGATGGCTCTGGCCATGGGCGAGTTCATCACAGCAACAGCTCCGAGTTTGTGCAACAGAAATCTCTTCTCAGTGAAATACAGACAGAGCTGACCTCAGCTAGAGCTTGTGCTGTCATCCAGAGAGAAGCAAGTGCAAACAAGTCTTACTAGTCTGACGTTCTGTCCAAAATGTATCTGGAGAGCACCCAGGAAAGGGTTTTAACTCTTCCAGGACTGGATACAGGTCATTTCAAAGAGGATCAAGAACTTGTTTCAAACCCAGTGTTAATGCACTGAAGGACAATTCTCTTTATCCAGCACTGTCATATTGAAAAAAACAAATCCTGCACCAGAATCAAGACAGCCATTCCCACTTGAGTGCAAGTTCCCACAGAAAGCCCAGTGACTCCTGAGAGTTCCCTAATCCTTACTTGATGCACACAACCAAAAATTATGCTGTTTTTCCACTGAGTGTGCTCAGCAGACAACACTGATTCATCTTTTGAACCACTTTCTCCATCAAAGCAGCCAAAAAAAAGTCAACAAAGGAAGAGTGTGGAAAGAAACAGATCAACTCATTGCTTCAGAAGTCTGAAGATTTCACAAGAAATGAGAGCCTGAGAACCTGAGCACAAAGGACATCCTACCAAATGATCTGCTGCTATTAGAACTCCTCACACCCAAGGTAATATGTGCAGGAGAATGTCCAGCTACAGCTACAGAGAGCAACAGGGAACTGCATTCAACTCCAAGTGTCCCTTGAAAGTCCTGCTAAGACACAGCCCAACCACAGCTGTCAGGTGAGATGGAGATACCCAGAGCACTGCTGCTATGAGGAACGTGCTGGAGAGCTCGTGGTGGCATCTCTTCCACAGATCTTCACTCCATACAGGGCCAAATCATCACTCCTTGTCCCTCTGAGGTGCTGCCCAAACCTCTGAAAATCTCTCTGCTATGTGAAGGATCCTCCAATTGCTTATATTATCATGGCTGAAGATCTGATTGTAATTCCCTAAAAACCTCTTCAGTTTGAAATGCCCAACCTTTGTGTGTTCTCCATTTCTCCAGACAAGCAGGTGAGAAGCATTCAGTTGTCAATAATTCTAATTCTCAGAGAAGCCTCATTCTGTTCTGAGCACTCCTGCCACCACCACGGGCAGATATTAATGGACCTGCTGAGTGCCTCACAGAATCTCCACTGCCAGGAATTAAAAACACCTCTCCCAAATGGGCCTGGTAGACTTTATCCTGCAGATTGACTGCTTGAGTCACTTTTATGACTGAGGGAAGCTGAGTGTAAGCACAGTTACAAACCACACCTGAACAACTGCTGCACTGGCAAAAGAGAGCCAGCCCAACTTGCCCGAGTCAGCAGAGCTCTGTCTGCTGGAACAGTTCACCTCTCCCAAGTTCCAAACCAGCTGATCTGGCTGTTACAAAAGACACTGCACAGAGTTCCAGAGAGGGGCAGGGAAAAAAAAAAAAACAAACAAAAAAAAAACTGAAGAGAAAAAAAGGCCATGGACAGAACAGGTTATTCTGGAACCAAGCAGAATATTTAGGCTGGATAAACTCTAGGATTCATTGATGATTTAACATGGATCTGAGTTAAGGAAGTCAGGAGTATCTGTAAATGAGCACACTGGACAAACCACCTGAGTCTGTGCTTCTCTGGCCCACCCTGCCCAGATGCACATCTTCAACAGCACTTTATAAATAACTGCACCTGTACATTGCTATTTGCAGGACTCCAGTTCAATGGATATGGTTACCAGAGGGATAACATTTGATACCAGGAAGGCTTTTAAGCCACTTCCACACAGGCTTTGCTACAGCAACTACAAAAGAATTTAACTGAACTCCAGAAAAAATAACCAGTTATTTCATCCTCTCCAATGTGACAGAGAATCCAAGCTATACAAGCCTCCTCCTTCAGCTTAGCTGGGTTCAAAAAAGAAAAATCTTCATTAATAGGCAGAATTCCCTACAAAAAGATATGTAGGATTTTAGGAATCTGGAAATCTTTACTTTGATGAAGAGATGAAGCCTCTGAAGCGTTCAGATGTTTGCCAAGCACTGCTTTAATGCTCTGCTGACATTACAGCTTGATCGATCCAAAGGTCACAAGCCTTTCATGGTGATGGGAAGAGAGAGCCATTCCCCAAAAAAATCCAATGAAATTGTGCTAAAACACCAGGAATTCCATCTTAGCTGTAAGCAAGGGCTCTCTACCAAAGGACAGTGTGGTAAGGAATGTAAATCAGTGAACAGAAATGGTCTAAGGCTCCTTGGCACAGCTCCCCTGCTCCTCGTGCCTGGCAGTGAGCTCAGCTCTGCTCTCTGGCACTGCAGCATCACTTCAAGGTGCAGATAATCACTGTAATGACCTTTTCTTTCTTCACACACAGCACTCGGGCAGAGGCTGGCTGAGCCACGAGAGCAGCACATCAAACCTCAGAAGACTTCAGCAAAACCGTGTTTCACCAGCTCACAACTTCATTTTCGGGGCAGGTTCCACTTACAGATCATCACCTCCTGCAAAGCCTTGTGAGCAATGTGCATTTTTGTTCAAATTATCTTCTCCTGCTCCAACAGCCAACCTCTCCACACCCTAAACTGGGCTGGGTTCTGAACTTCAGAGTTTCTCAGCTTCAGGAAGCAATCCAAGCCCAGGTGCTTAATCACCCAGTCTGCTAATGGTGTTGCAGCTGAAGGAACTGGTTTCCAGCCTCTGTCAGATCCAGCCACTCTTTATGCCAAAAATCTGACATTTAATGGCATCTATGGGTTTGTTTTGGTTGGTTTTTTTTTAAGAACCACTTCAATCTTGGGAAAAGCAGCAGGTATTTTATGACTTCATTTATTCTGGATGAAATGTGGTTTTTTGTTAGCTGTTTTGACTAAAGACACCTGGTAAGGTTTCAATGCTGCCACAATATGTGAAGAACAATGTTTAAGTTTGTTGTAAACACTTCTGCATTTCTTTGATTTCCAGGATTGTCATGTTAGCCAAGTATATAATTTTATACATAGAAAAATGACAGACAAGAGGTACTGAAGAGCAGCAATGCCTCAGCACAGAATTTAAACCTTGCTTCTCTATTCTCAGTGACACAATCTCATTAGTTTCAATTTTATCCTCAGCTCAGCTGGAGGAATTGGTTTCATGGCAAGACTGGCTCAAAAATGCACAGATGTGGCAGTTTCATCCTAGGACTTACCAGACTCACACCAGCACATTTACATCACAAAATAAAAAGTATTTTAAAAGCTTCTAGAGCATGTGGGAAAAAAAATAATTGATGTGTCTTTTCAGAACTCAGTTTTCAGTTATTACACAATTACATTTGAACATGTCACAACATTTCCCTTTGAAACCATAACCTAGAAACATCAAAAAACCCCATCAGGAAACCTGAAGCCCCACCCCAGAGCACCCAGATAACTTCAGAAAATTGTGAGTTGGCAATCCACAGCAGTTTGGGCTTACTGCTTGATTTACACAAGCCACTTTGAGCTCACTGGTCCCCTCCTTGAACTCTGGACCCAGTGTCTCAATGTAAACCCACTGGAGGAAGCCAGAGCAGTCACAATTTTCTGTTCCCAGTGTTGGAGGCATACAGAACAGAAGCAAACCCACAGCACTGTACCAGCTGCCACAGAGCAGAACCCAAAGTCTCTAGATCCTTGCCTAGTCAATGAGAATTATCCCTTAAGAAGTGTTAGGTCTAGGATTTTGGATTGCATTATATATTTATACATATATAAGGCCATATATATGTATATATATAAATCAAAATAAATAAAAATGTCACATTCCCAACACCAAGTCAGTTTCTTGTTTTTGGAAAGTGGTTAATGCGGGAGCAAAAGATGCAGTGGTTAAAAATGACCCAACATCCCCAGAAGAAATGATATGAATAACAAGGACATTTTGGTATAAAGTTAGTAGTCAAATTCTCCAAGGACGTCTTTTGGTTTTGCTTTTGAATTTCAGAGCCAAATGTAGTTTTTAAACCACCTCCTTGATCTAACACTTGGAATTGCCGCCGTTGTCCAAATTCGTGGAATTTTTGTTTTTCCTGTAACGTCTCTTGGTTCTTGGCTACTAACCTTTCATGTTACTCTTGGATTTGTCAGTTTGCTTGCCTGTGGGGGTTTGGGCCTGCTGCCCCTGCCCACTGGAAGAGGCTGCCTGCTGTGCTGCTTTCTGCTTTAACATTGTCCAGTCGAATGTGTAGTCATACTGGTGGTTCAAGGTCCTGCAAAAGAGGGAAATGTTCTGCTGTAACACATCAGAGCTGACACCAAAGCCCTGCCTGAAATCCCACAACTAGGGGAGAGCTCCTTCTGTAAGCTGCTTTAGAGATTATGAATGGTATAGTAATGCTAAGTGTTACTAACTTGAAGGGATTCTTGCAGCAAGCCCAAATGCCAGCCAGCAGCATTTACTCACTGCTTACACAAAGGTCTGCACTCGTGCAAGCAGCACTTCCTCCCAGCCCAGCTCACACACTGTCTGCACTGAGCATTTTTTTTTTTTAAATAATAATATAATTTCAAGGAGAGACTGCAGTATTGTACATCATTGAATAGGAATTCTTTGGATTCCAGAAACCTGGGGGGAGACTCCAGAGATCAGGACCAGCCCTGCTTTTGACAGACGCTGTGCACTGCACAAGGTGCAATTTATGTTCCAGCTGCTCTAACGAGCTCAATGAAGCAGCACTCTTCTCCTCCACTGAAATTTCTCTCCTGGGAACCACTGCTGGGCTCAGCACCAATTTCCAAACATAAAAACCTTCAAAGACTTCTACACCGAGGGGTCAATTTCTTACAGTACTTGCAACAGAACCTGAAGCATGGGCTCAACCCTGTGGTCCCATCACACAGTGCAAAAACAAGAGAATCTTTTCCCTTTATGTTTAACATTGAACAATAATGTTCAAGTCCTTTAAACAGCTTTTGAAGCTCTGCAATGAAAGGAGGTCCCAGAAGAACTCCCCACACCACACACACAGGAGCTGCTCTCTGCATTGCCAGTCCCACAGAGCAGCTCCCAACTGGATCCCTGAGAAGTTGCTGTACTTTTCCACTTGGAGACTGACCTGAAAAGAATACGGAATAATTGCCTCAGATACATGTAATCTGGTGCCTCTTCAAAGCGCAGGCCACGACAGTAGTTCAGATACATGGCAAATTCTGCAGGGAACCCCTGGAAATCAACAGTGTTAATCAAGCCATGGCTCGCAGCAAAAACCTTCCAACAAAGGCAAAAAGATGCACATCTGTCTGTAACAGCAGAGGAGAACTGGCTGAAGATGTATGAATTGATTCCACTTTGCCCCTAGTTGTTCATTTATTCCTTCCCCTGAACTGTTACCTCATGCATGGTTTGCAATCATAAGCTCTGTTACCAGAACATTCAACATTTGACTTATGGATAAAGGACATTGTTCATCCTAATTAAACCTTGTTCTTATTAACTAAGTCTCTAAAATAATGATAATTATCTGGTAAGAGATTCACCCTTGTTTCCTTGATAATCTGCTTGAACACAGTAGAAACAAGGTCAGTTAACAAGCATTAAGTGTGAAAACTTAAATTATGAAATCCTCTTTCAAAGATTTTCTGCTTTACATTTTCAAACATTTAATGCTGTATGAAAGCCTACCTGTGATAGGTAACAGCACACAGAACAGTGCTGTAAAAAAATCACAGGGTGTAACATCCCTGGAAGTTCAAGGCCACACTGGATGGAGCTCTGAGCAACCTGGACTAGTGGAGGGTGTCCCTGTCCCCAGCAGGGGAATTGGATGATTTTTAAGGTCTCTTCCAACCCCAACAATTCCATGAACAGTTCAACAGCTTGGGAGATGCTGGCAGACTCTGGGGACAGAGATGTGTAGGACTGGAAAGTGCAATCCTTGGTGCTGTTGCCTGAAGTGCACAAACCCTGCTGTGTTCTCAAGGATCTTTGTTAAGAAGCACTTGGATGCCACAGTGTCAGAGCAGGCTTGAAACTCAAAGGAAAACCTTGGAAAAACAAATATCACTTGCACCCAATTCCACTGCAGCCACTACCTGAGTTAGGGCAGATAATATGAACCCTCCTGGAGAGGCAGGAAGAGCATGTGGGCAAGCCAGACAGCTCCACCGTGGTTACTTATTTACTTCTGATGTCAAACTTGCACTGTAAATGTTGAAGAAGTGAACAAGCCTCACGTAAAGAGAGCTGGGAGCTTGCACAGCCAACAGTCACAGCAAGACCTGAATGATGGTGGCATGAACTTTGCCAAGGAACAGCAGCAAATGCTGCCCTGTACACACAATTCCCAGTCTTGTTGGGTGGCCAAACACAAGGCACCCAGTGCCTGCCAAAGCAGTATTATTCTGCAGCAAATGCCATGTGAGGCTATTTAATATATTGGCTCATGTTTAGGAAAAAAAAAAACCCCAACAAACAACAAACCAAACAAGAAAAGAATTTCCATTTCACAGTGTGACATCATTTGGAAACTCTTACCTTACACAAAACCTCAACAGGAGTGGACATTTTCTTTTCACTAATCTTTTCATACTTTTGCTTCTTTGTTGCAGCCTGTGGAACATGTAGGTCACAATATAAGAGATATTGTGCAACACTGGATTAACAAGGACAGCAGTAAAAAAAAAATGACAAAAATCCTTTGGTCAACCATAAGTATTTTATGTGAAATCTCCAAGTCCCACACACTTATTGCAAAGAGAATGAAGGTCAATCTGGTATTAAGATTTGGCCACAGTTTAATACCATTTGTCGCAGTCTAATGCCTCCATCACATGGCACAGCTCGTGTAGTTCTAGCTGCTGCTTTTGTCCATTAGCCACACCAGACTTGCAGCTACATTTGCCAAAGTTGTATTAATTCCCTCTCAGTGCCCCATTCAGGGCTGCTTCAGCACCCCTGACATTCATCTGCAGCTCAAGTGTTCCAGTGGCCCACAAGCTGCTGCCTCTTTAGAAACTGTGCAGCTGCAGCACCATTGGAATTACACAACTCTCACACGGAGGAAGAAAAACAATTAAAACACGAAAACCAGTCACTGGAGTCTAAATAAGTGAAATAAGAAATGTCTGCCATGTTTGTAGCTGGCTCCCATACATGGAAATCCTGAACAAGGCTGCTGCAGTTAATAATTATTCAGCTGTGCCATAACCTGGACTGAAGATACCACTGAGGCTGAACTTGCCAGGCAAGAGATTATTTCCATGCTCTCCCCAGCAATTCAAAAAGCCACTAACAATGTTATTTTCTATTTCCCAAAGGGGCCTCAGCCTGCAACAGGACAATAACTGGCAAAGATGATGTCAGCTATTGTTTAGCATAAATTTTAAGACATCTCAACAATGCACATTTTGCCTGCTGCGTAAGAGGCAGAATCCACAGTCTATAAATATCAAGCTTTGGGAAAAGCTGCTTTGTACAACTGAGGCTAAACATTATATAAACCCACCTGACAGGCAGAAGCATGATACCCAAACATGAAAAAAAAAAATATTAAAAGGGTGGGGGAGGGAAAAAAAGCATCATAACCTACCTTTAATCCTTGCCAAGGCAGACTGGTTCTGTTAAAGTACATCAATACATAGCCTAGAGACTCCATGTCATCCCGACGACTGCAGGAGGAAAAACACAAACAATTACAAATTCTGGCATTTCTTACTTTATTCCACAGTGCTAGCATTCAAAAAGTTAAATTAAAAAAATAATTCAGGAATAAACCCTAAGAGAACCTTAAGATAGGATGAGATCCTATTCATTTTTTAAGCAAGGAGTATTCTGTAGGTATTGTGTGTTCTAAGTTTCCATCTGCAGTTACACTCTAACAAAAACTTTGGAAAAGGAAAAGAAAAAAATAAACATGAGATGTTTTTCCTGCCTTATTAAGTAGTTTGGGTAGAAACTGAAGATTTTCCTGTAGGAACCATGGAATGC
This sequence comes from Hylia prasina, assembly GCA_013397195.1. Lineage (NCBI taxonomy): Eukaryota > Metazoa > Chordata > Aves > Passeriformes > Sylviidae > Hylia > Hylia prasina. The sequence goes on along the minus strand of VYXD01000897.1, from coordinate 21,652 downwards.
ATTGTAAGAGAGAATGAGGTTAATAAGGTCAAGAAAGCTGTAACCTCATGTCAATAAATTTTTTCCCTGAACCTTGACTCAGTCTGGGATCAATCCTGACCACCTGGCCCCGCATTGCTCCATTCCTCCTTCCCTTGTGTCAAAAACCCCTGAGCTGCCTCTGATTTTAAAAGGCAGCAATATTTATAAAGGTGCATGAATCAATCTGAGAGGTGCCTCTGCCTTCTTCCCACAAAAGTCTGTTCCAAGGCAGCTGGGGAACTCCAAAGTGTTCCAGCCACAGACTTCACTGAGAACTTGCACAAACTCTCATGCAAAAGGCTTCAAATGCTTTCTGCCCTGCACATGTTCCACATCTCTCTGGCCACATGAACACCACTGTGCTTTGCTCACAGCTTTCCTGAGCACCAAGACCAGCACAGTTCACTGGAGTGGAAAACACAATCCAGGACTTTTTCTCCTCTTGGCAAAGTTGCCTCTTCCCAGCTGTGGTAAAATCAGATTTTTCCTCTGACTGCCCTTCTGCAGCTGACATCTATTTAATATGAGGCAGAAAAATAACTTCTTTTTCTCCTCCCTGCTCCCTTATGGGGACAACCCGATGGGTTTTGCTGCTGCTCTGCCACCCAGAGCAGCATTTAAAGGGTGGCAGCACTGACTCTGCACCTCCTACCCCCAACAAGGGCTCCAAAGGCTGACAGTGGTATTGCAAACAGGATTACACACAAAGGTGAGGGGAAAACAGCTCCCCAGAAGTGGGAACAGGCTGTAACCTGATCTATCCGCAGATCTCAGTAGGAGAAGAAAGAAGCTGGTGATGTTTTGTGTTCTAGAACAGCCTGGCAGGCTCTCCCTCAGGAGCTCTGTGACCCTTTGGGGAACAAAGGAAAAGCCATCCCAGGGGAAATCAGCTTGGCTCCCAAAGCTTCCAGCACAAGGCCAGCAAAGCTCTGCCGTGCCCAGGGAAGAGAGGATTGGCTCCCTCCCCTCAGCAGCAGTTACCTCTGAGATCATCTCAGCTGCAACATGAAACCACAGACAAAGGGCTGAAAAATGATACTGAGCCCACGAATTCCAGCCTGCAAAAGTTGCTAATTCTATTAGAACTGCAGATTTTAATCACCAACAGCATTCAGTGAACCTGTACAGGGCCATGACATAAAATTAGGTTTTCTGAGAAGGCAGTGATAAATCCAGAAGCAATGAAGGGATTAAGAGTTTCCATCCCCCATTCAGCTCATTGTTTTAATGTTTAATGTCATGATCTTGTAGTAGGAAACATTTAGTTCTGTAAATCTGTAATGGGTACATTATTACAATATATTGATAGAAGTAGTTTTCAGGATTTGGAAAACAGGACAATCCTCTTCATTATTAAAATAAATAACATTGCAAACAGCTCCTTGGGCACAGCTGTCATTACCTGTAGGAAAACATGTTCTGTAACAGTTAAAAGTACAGCACTAGAGGTTGAAATATTCTGCCATAAGCTCCAGAACTGGTTTCTCTTGATTACAGGAATGCATTACTTCTTTGCCTCACTGCTGGCTTGACCTAGACAGTTTAGCAGCTTTTAGCAAGCACCAACCTACATTTCTAATTATAACAGAATTCCCATTACCAGCAGGTATGGTGTAAAATCCAGCTAAATTCAGTTTTTGGTGTCCAACTAAATTCAAAAGCAACATCCTTTGCAGGTCCCTCCTTCACTCTCAGGTGCCAGCACAGATACTCCCTTACCAGAACTGCCTGGGATCTGTTAAATGCATTTATTTCAGAAGTGACACCTGTCATTTACCTCCCTGAACCACATGCCAAGCTGGCTTAAATAATGACACTGACACACAATAAAATACCCTGAAGGAACCTTAGGGAAATTGAAGTGAAAAAAAGCAAACATGGAGCTTTTTAAAGAATCATTTGTGGGTTACATGCTCTGTTGAAGTTGACCAGGAGAAATTCTGTCGTTCCCATCTTGGTTAACACAAAGGTCAGAGGCACAGACATTCTTGGAAGCTTTAACTATCCAAGGGAGGTAAAGCCACACTCTTCAGTTTTCCATTATAATATTTAGGAACAGATGTAAGGAAGAGAGGCATCCCTTGCTATCCCATGAGTACCTAACACTCCCAAACAACCTGAAGTGCTCTCTCCACTGCAAAGTGTTAGGATTCTGTAGGAACAAAATGCCTTTGATCCTGAAGATAAAATTGTGTTTGTTGATTAAGCAAAGCTCAAATACATAAATATATCCACACACATGTGTACGTAGCTACAGACACGACTACACCAGAAACTAAAATACAGTGTGGCTGAAGGTATTTAAGTCTTGCCTGCAGGCAAAAGGAGAAATAATGGTTTACTAACTTGAAGAGAGTGAGAAAACAGGCCAGACACCAGCTTTGGAACACCCTTTCTGCTTACAGAAAGGCCTCTCAAGCCAGTCAGCAGTGGTGCCAACAGGTACCACCACATCAGCAAAGTGCACCACTTTATGTGTGAAAGGCCTCTGACAGACCCACATCAAAGTATGGCTTAGCCTTTAAAAAGCCAAAATAATATGCAGAACATCCACCTGACGTCTGCAAGACACACAGTCTCTTCAAGAAGCAAATCAGGTGCTCGGATTTTCCCCCACCCTCGCACAGGCAGCCAAAAGGAAGAACACTTGCAAAGGCATGGATACACTTTCCATATAAAAGGAGCTCAGAAGTTTCCAGAGATCACCCTGCACCCTCCAGAAGGTTGCACTCACCTCTGCTCAATGCCAAGGTGTGCATTGATGCTGGCATATCGAGCTGTGCCAGTGAGATTTTTGTCTTCTCTGTATGGTATGTGTTGCCTTGTCCTGTTGTCCCGGTACTTTTTGGCCAAACCAAAGTCAATAAGGAATAACTTCAAGGAAAATGAAAAGAGGTTAGATTCCTATCCAATTCCCCAAATTTCCCAACCTCTTTCACTAGGCATTAGCTATGTTTTAAGACACCCAGACAATGTAACAGCCTACAGTTAAAAGAAGCAAAGTAACAGTGCGGAGGCGCAACCAGCTTTAACTAGTCAGTTAAAAACTCAATGGTGAATTAGTTTCCTCAATCCCCTGCGATGGATTAGATGGTGCTACTCAGCCTCTGGAGCTTAGTTCTACCACTATTTGCTACCACTGCTGTAGTCTGATGAGTGCAGTGCACAGCTGAGGGAGGAAGATGGTGAAAGCACATCCCAAACCCCACTGGCACCAGAGCAGGTCACACACACGGAGTTAATTAATGCATGAGGAACATCCTGCAACCTCCTGTCTCAAAGAACAGTGGCCACTCTGCAGAGCACAAGGCCAAAACCTTGCCCAGCAAACAAGACAGCTTGTTCTTGGCTCATTTTAAGGCTCCCAGAACACTGCCACAGCAGCAGGACAAACTCACTGGGGGTTTAACACAGCCAGGAAGCTGGAGCCAAGGAATGGATCCAATTGGGGTTTCTAATAACCAAGCTTGCCCAATGATTTGGTATTTAGCAACCTGAGTGTGTGGTAAAATTAGTGTGTGGTAATCAGTGTGCTGCCAGCCAGCCCACCTCCAAAGGGTCAGCCAGGCTGTACCTTCTTGGGCAGGATTTCAGGGCTAGGCAAAACCAGCCGAGGCAGAAAGAAGTACATAAGGAACCTTTCAAATTCTAGCCCTCAGACTGCAGGCTACAAATCCTGATTCCAGCACTGGATTAATGCTACAGGATCAAGGGCTGCAATCCCTACAGAGTGATCAGTGCTGCAACAGTGACTTGGGCGGGGGCAGAACGGGATGGAAAGAAGACATTTAAAGTTTGATAAAGTCTCAGTAAGAACTAACTCATTATCACCTTAAAGCTGATGCCAGAACTGAAGACACATCTTCAAAAGCAAACTGGAGACCAAAATACAACCAAGGCTGAAATGGGGGGTCACTGGCAGGCTGGAAGTGCTGTGAACTAGGAAATCCAACTCTGTATGAAGTATCCAAGATACTGGAAGTTTCTGAGCTGCAGAGTAGCTACGGTTCAGAATTCTGATTCAAGAAGATTTACCAACTACAGTAGCCTAGTACAGTTTCCCAGACTGGAAAAAGCAAAGCTAAAATCCTCTTAAACTCCTGTGTCAGAGCAGAAAGCCTGGGGTTGAAGTCTTGCCATGACTTATACACAAACACAAAGCACTGCAGTGCTACATCTGCTGTTCAGGTGAAATTCACCCTGAAAGCCCAGAATGCTGAGGAGCAAGGGACATAAACCCAAGTTTTTAAATCAACTCCACTGCTCAGACAGCTCAGCAAGGTCTTGGCTGTGCTGCACCCACTACAGCTACTCTGTGAGCATGGATATGGTTCCCTAGCTACCAGGAAATCATCAGATATGCCAGGAAATATTTGTTATTGAATCCCAAAGCAGACAATGTAAAGCTTTACATGATTGCTATGCTATGAAGCAAAGCCTGAGCACGAATGCAATCCCTCATTTTCTGATTTGGTCCACAACACAGACCTGTAACTGGCTATTATTTTAGAGCAGCAGCTTCCCTGGGGAAGTTTGCTCTGTTCCCTAGCTCGGGATCAGTCTGTATTTCCCTGTGGATGGGTTGAAGGCAAAGCAGTGAGTCCCTCCTGGAAAGAATTAAGCTGGGAGGCACAGCCCAGTTTGGATGAGCACAGAACGTCCCCGTGCCAGCCCTCAGGAACACATTCCCAGATAACCTCACACCACCTTCACTCTGTTTGTTGCACTATCAGCAGGAAACTGGAGAAGTAGGGCACGATTTTTTGCCAAGAGCAACTAGAGAAGTAGATCAAAGCCTGTGCCTCTGATAAGAAAGTTTCAGAAGCAGAGAACAGAAGCCTGTCAGCTTGTGTACAGCAGGAATCCACCTAGGATTTAATCCATGGAGACTACTGTGGAAAGCTATGGACCAATGGCCCAGCTCCTGAGCAGTGATTCATATTCAGCAATTTCCAGCTGTCCTGCTACCAGCTGGCAAATGTCTTCCTCTCTCTGCAATTCATCTTCTCTTCAAGAGTCAGAAATACAACATTAGACGAGAGAAAGCTCCTGCTTGTCCACAGCTTGTTGGAGTAATTTCAGCTTTTAAGCAAAATGGATGAAAATGTTAAGTCTTCATTACACATGAGGGGTAATTTTGAACAAAAACTGCACGGGGAGGAGTCTGGCTGAAGTGATAACAGGATATCTCCATGTGCATCCACAGGAACTGCAGGAAGCCTCAGCCAGGCAAGCAGGAGCCCTGCTATTTCATATCTACCCTTCACCACATTTTTAGGAGATTGTCTTTTGAGTTGGAAAGATCACAAATAAAACCTGCACCTGAAATCCAAGCACGCACATTTAACCCTATCAAAGTTTAGCAATAATTCCACAATTTAAACAAGCGCCACAGGGAAACATCTTAGTAATGTTACATGTTTGCCAAGTATGTCTGAATAATGCCAACATAAGAGGTGCTTTTGCAAGGTCTACATTCTCCAGAAAAACGAAATCAAAAAAACAAAAAATAAACCAAACCAAACGAAAAAAAAAAAAAACCAAAACAAAAATAAAGCACATGAATTTGGGGTTGAGGTTGGAATAGGAGACAGTTCAGACCTGGTTTAATCCTGAGAAAGATGGGTCCTGAGAAGTACTAACAGTCATGCTTCTTTTCCTCTTCCCCACTGGAGATTCTAAACACTGAACAAACAATAGAGGGTGGCAGTGCATCAAACAGTCTTGCTTACATTGCAACATTGGCCGGCGCAGACAGGCAACACCGAGGCGTTCGAGAAAGAACAGGGTAGCCAAATGCCATCCTTCTTCCACCAAGCACTGTACTTTTCAAAAAAAACTCTTATCTTTCCATCTTTTTTTTGGGTTTTTTTGAGTAATAGTTTGATTGTTTATAGTAGTATTATTTTTTGTTGTTGTTGTTGTTCCAAGGAGAAAATTTGCCAGATGGGACAAGGTAAATTTCAACCGTGAGCCGCTCCAAAATGGCACTGCCTTAACCAGGGATAGCAATGGTGACATTTGGCTCTATTCAAAAAGGAAATTCAGGTTTTTTTGCTTACAAAAGCAGCCTTTGGTTCCACAAACTGCCCTTCCCCCAAAAGACATTTAGAAAAAGTAAATCTTCAGTAAGGAAGAGGTAGAAGGCATTTAGTCACCTTAAAGTTTACTTTCATAAGCATGCAGGGCTTATTTCTAGCAGAGCTGGAAATTTGTCTTTTAAGGTGGGAGCAAAATTTCTCCCAATCACCAAATTAAAATTTGGAAAAAAAGTCAATTTATTTTTTTTTTTAAATATAACTGACAGGAAGCTACTGGAACAAGATTACCATGCTGTTCTAGTCTTTGTGGCTGATTTTCTTTGAACTGGGTAGAGTCATCTCTAAAAACCCCAACACTACACTTGGTTACAAAAAGAAACATTAAATACTGTATGGTGGCGTTTCCTAGACAAAGCCCTTGATTCCAAACTGAAGGAACCCATTCCACATTTTGCTCATGTAAAACTATTAATTTGCACTTGGGGCAGGAATTACCTCCCTAACCCCCTGCCACACAGGTGAAGCCCATGCCCACCAGAGCATTGCATGGCTCCCTAACTAATGGGGGAAAAAAAAATCCAATGGTTTGTAGGCAATTTTGTCTTTCATTTCAGCTGATGCAAATCCAGTGTGTTCCTCCTCTAAAGTAAGCACAGCAGCAATTTCTAGGCCATTAATCCACACCAAGATGAACTGGAGTGCAGCAATGCCAACCTAGCATGACTGTGCAAAAGTATAGAAAAATGGCCCAAAAAGAACAATTGGAAATCAGAAACTAAAACTAGGAAAAAACCAAAATAAAAGTTTTCAAGTTCGACTTTGAGTCATGCCGGAAAATTAAGGAGCCTAAACTGCTCAACACAGCAGAGGAAAAATAGAGCTGTACAGAGTGAAAGTATGAAACTTGGGAACAAACAAAGTTTAACAGCAACAGGATTACATAAAGACTGCCCTTCAGCTGGAATTACAAGCTTTTCCAACAATGGTTGTCTCTAAACACTCAGTGCACTGCACCTCTTCAGACAAGAGCTGTTATCTCACATTATCCAAGCTTTTCCCCTTCTAATGCTCATGGCCCTGAAGTTGGCATTCATACAGGCAAACAAAGGTAAACATTTTGATTACTGGTCGTGCCTAACCAGATGAGACATCCTGGGATGGCATATAGAGAAGATAAGTGGGAATCTTGCTTCCAATAAACAGCTTGATCACGTACATTTGTCCTGAAGTTAAATTTCTAATCAGTAGCATGCTTAATGCATTGCCAATGCTGCCTGTCTGCCCGAGCTCGACATACAAATTGCAGGATTAAGCATATTTCACTCCAGAAAACTAAAAATAAAATGAAAAAGTTGCCTTCTAGGCAGGAAACATGCACTTCTGACTATGTTTACCCTTCCCAAAAAGTGTAACAACCTCAGCCCACCCCACACCCACCCCCAGCTTTTTTCCCCCCAAAAAAGTAAACTGAGACAAATTTTTTGTTGTACAGCAGGTATTCTACAGCTTAACAGTTTTCCATCAACATAATTGCATCGTTTCTTTTATTTACAAAGGCATCTGCATGCTGGCTCTTGGTCTTATCCACAGTTCTGATGGTTGAAGGATTTTACCAGTCTGTCACTGCAAGATTTAATGCCCTGCTGACCTGTAAGTCAGGAGCTCCCACGTTGGCACAAATTGTTTTCATCCTAGGAAGTCAGCCCCAAAGCCAAAGATAGGATTTGACTTTTATCACAGAGGAATAAAACGCTATGACAACAGGTAGCTCGAGAGGAGGAGTCAGGTATTCTCTAGGGTTAGTTTATAACCTTGTTGCAAGTCTAGAAATCATCTTGCAATCAAGTGCATCTCCCAGGGCGGGTCAGAGACCCAGAGCAGTTACAAGTGGACACCCAGAAAACCAAGTTCTCACACCCAAGAACTGTGGTTCAGCATCCAAAATAGCAGTTTTAGCAATGGATTTTACAGAAGTTGTGCAGCTGGAATCAAATCACACAGGCATTCCCTCTGCAGCTTGGAAACAAAGAGCTTTGGACTAACCTTATTACAGTGACGCCCAATACCCATTAGGAAGTTATCTGGTTTAATGTCTCTGTGTATAAAATTCTTTGTGTGCACATATTCAATTCTACTGATCATCTGTAAAAAAAACCAGCAACATGTAAGATTTCAAAGAGAGCAAGACATTTCATTAAACCTTCAGAGAAAGCATGATTTTTTTAAGTGTTACCTTCCTCTGCAACTTCAGTTTATGCATTTGCTTAATGAAAACCAATTGTTTAAAATGCTGTCTGAGTATCTTTTCTCCATGTTAAAACTCCATGATCTTGGTCAGGAACTGGCAGATTAAATACCTGACTATTTCCCAGCTATTGAAGTTCACAATTCTAACTATAGCATCCTCTTAAAAAGTATTTCTTTTCATTACGTCAAAGGTTTTATAGCTACCACAAGCCAATTTTAAAGCTCATTCCCTCCCTCTGCCCCAGTTACTCATTCATCTGGTTATTCATTCATCAAACATCACTCTTCCAGGTAACAGTTTTCATGGAGCAAGTCACAGCTTGATGGTGGCCCATCCCATCATATCTGGACCGCCCTAATGCCAGAATATCTGGAGCCATGGAGAAACTCTGGCACATCTGTGTCATCACACAGGCCCAACCCATTTCCTGTGGGTGAGATCACAGCCCCTGGTTATGTGGCACAGCTCTGCAGCTCCCCAAACACTCCTCTTGCAGGCTTGAGCTGAGATTGTTACATCACACCCCTGACAGCTGTTTGCTGGACTGAGAGCAACTTCTGAGCACTGATATCCCCCCCATTTCTGCCTGTTTCCCAGCTGACAGCTAATTCATGTTTATCATCCAAAGGAATACTGCACAAAGCCCTTGTGGACTCCCTGGAGATGCTGTCACACCCAGACTCTGGCTAAGTGAGCAGACAAATGGCTCTCCAAAGCAAGCACATCACCCTTTTAGGGCAGCTGAGAACAGGGACAGCTGACCTTGTCTCCAGACAAATGCCTTGAGCTTCCTTGGCCAAGAGCCTGGGATTCTACGAGCATCTGGCTAAGTGACAACTTGGTACTGATATCAATTACGTAATATTAGATGAAATTTCAACTGCCATTGAAAAATTCAACTTGAAAAACCCTCACTGCTTTTTCAAGGAGCTGAAGGCAGCACAATCAAGCCATTTATTAAGCAGCAAGAAATAAATATGGCTGCTCATTTCAGATGCTGGATTCTCATGACCAAGTTGGAAAAGTATCAACTGCTATAAAAAAAGACTTCAGAGAGTTTTAGAGGCCTCGATTATGTTGGAGGTAGAGTGGCATCTCCACCAGCAGCTTTAAGAACTGTCTGAGGACCAAACAAGCAAGGCAGTTATTTATTATTAGCTCACTGTCTGGTCCTAGTGGCTACAGGAGGGTGTGAGAGCACAGGGACAGATGTCACCACAGGTCCCACCGAATCACATCACCCACAACTGTTTCAGCCCCCCTAGCACAACCCCAGTGCTGACACTGGCAGTGAATCCACCCAAATTAGTCTGAATATTTTAATGAAGTTGCCCTTAAAGCAGCAGCACAAAGGAGCTGGCAGCTGCAGTGCCCTCCCACTCGGTGCATTTTGTAGGGCAGAGCACACAGAACCACCATTACTTTGTCCTTATTTAGGTCAGGTGCTCACTTAGTGTATAAAACACTGCATCAATTATTTAACCCACTCTGCAGAGAATCCCTCAGGGCTCTGAGGCTGCTCCCACCAAGGTGTGCACATACCTGGTCTGCTAGCATAAGTACTGTTTTCATGGTAAACCTGCGAGAACAGAAGTTGAAGAGGTCTTCCAGGCTGGGCCCGAGAAGATCCATGACTAGAACATTGTAGTCCTTTTCTTGACCATACCACCTGCAAGAAAGGAAACGACCCAGCATTAGCAGCAATCCTGATGCAGCCCAGGATACCCTCAGCTGCAAGGGCATGGTGCTGACTAATGTTCCATCTTGAAAGCTAATGAGAAATTAATGCTGGTAATATCTTGTTTTTCCTGGAAACAAAAGTCCGAGCACAAACCAGAACACACAAGTTGGCCACTTTCCCTGAAGAGAAAACACTACTCCACTTCAACAACCAAAATACCAAACACCAGAATGAAAATGCAACCAAAGCAGCAGTGTCTTTATGCTGAGGGGTGCGTACAACACCTGGACTGAAATTCCTCTGCAGGACACCTTACTCTCACTGTTAGTGCATCATTTCACTTCACAAAACCACCCTGACATGCTTTAGGCTTTATTTTCAGGTTTAACTTCTCTGCACCAGACCAAAGAAGTTCACTCATACACGTTTTAATTTATTTCTCAAATTAAAATATGCAAATCAAGTTCTTTTGTCTAATTAAGTCGAATATAAAGGCTCTTTATCAGGTTTTTAATATCATAGAGAAAGAAGCACTTAGGTGTCAGAAAAGCAAAAGTAGAAACATAACAAAACATTAACTGCAGCTATACTGTGATAGTAACCTTTAAGTGCCCAATACATCGATTTTGGGCAAAAATAAAGGCTAACAATGCTGTGAGGACAAGCAGAAGTCCTTCCATGGATGTTTTCCTCTCCAATCCATGTTTAACATTTCCACCATAGCTCTGCTTTATTGCATCTGCAGTGGGGGTGGCATCTCCCCAGCTAAGCTCCTGAGCAGACCTGGAGTCACAGCCTGGACTCCTGCACATCTCAGCTGTCAATCTCCACACCTGAAAGGCAGAGCTGGAATATTCTCCTCTCCAGTCCCTCTGCACATCCCAGATAACTACAGTTAAGTGACAGCTGCCTGTGAAAAACTCTTTTGAAGCTGACATGACACCTGTTTGATCAGAAGGCTGCAATTCTGCCTTTTCTAAGCTCCTGGTCCTTACATCAAGGACCTACCACCAGTAGTCCAGGGAGAATTTCCCTCAATTTCCCAACATGGTACCCCAAGGATGTGCCTCCTAAGAAGAGCATGCAGATTTTAAAAAAATTAAATAAATAACTCAAGATTCAGCTAAAGTAGCAGCTGGGGCTTAAATATCTGTACAGACATTGTATTTCCACTTTAGGCAATGACTCCAGTACACCAATGCATGGCTGTCTGGAAAACAGTTACCACTGATAAAGTCAACAAATTCCTAGGTGCTCACAGGGTTCCAAGCTTAGCTTAGCTGGGGTGGTAAAATAAAATGTTTACAAAGCCAGAGAGAAAAGATTCTATATTTGGATTTGTTTCAGGAACTACTGGCCTGTACCTTCCCACTGTCTGGATTCTAGGAGAAACCATGCCCTTCATTCCTGCATTGCTATAAATCTGATAAAAGTTATTTTTGAGCTGTGGCTCATGCTCCTTGATTTACAGATCAGTCTAAGACCTTTATTCATTCCCTGCATCAAAATGGGATGCAGAAAAGCAATCATTCAAATGAAATGTCAACAGAACAGCTCTGTGAACAACTCCAGGGGTCACAGGTGAAAATGAAACATTATGGTCACCACGTAAAGTAATGAAAATTGGAGCAAATGACCTACCCAGGTATTCTGTCCTGTGAAATTTAGGTTTGTTGTGAAAAAAAAAATAGAGTAATGGGCTGAAATGAAGAATTCTAAGGAGTAAATAAAGACCTAGATAAAGTACTATTTTCTTCAAGGGATGGCATTCAAATTGAGATGCTGAGTGTCATTGTTCAGCACAGCAATGGTTCAGTGCCCAGGAGATGCAGTGGGAGGGAAAAGGATCAAAGATCAGCCTTCACTTGAGCTAAGAAAATTTAGTCACAGCCTCACAGACAAGGTGAAGCTGATGCAAAGGAAGCCCACCCCAGAAGGTACATTTTAAAACCCTTTTTGTTCCTCCACAGGGATCTGTCTGCTGAGTAAGTGCAGTAATTCAGGATGATTGCACAACCCCTGTCTGGCCTATTTCTACGCATGAACAAGAAAATTCTCATCTCCTGATCATTCTGCACTGGTGGAAAGCACATTCAGTTCTCCAAGACAAAGAAATAAGGCAGAACCTCTTAATATTTCATTCTCACGCTTACCTGCCTGTAATTCCTCACTGAAGACTGTGACACCTATTCATTTCATTACTGGCAAGTGGAACTTCTTCCAAGGTATCAGAGTGTTTTATTTACTTTACTAACACTCCAACTAAGTTTTCATTTCCCTTGGAACACTTCCAGGGAAAATGGGATTAAGAAGAAAAGCAACATCGTGTCCATTCAAGGTGTAGGAGCTGTTACTACTGGCAGCTCTGAATGAAAGAACATTACAAGTCTTGGCTTTTCTTAGGAAAACTTGGATATTAGGATATATAAAAGCTGCTGTCCCAAAAAGAGATCTTCACAAGTTCTAACACTTGGAAAACTTGGAATTATCTACTGATATGAGGGAATGATCCATACAAAGCCCTGGGCAACTATTAGGTGCCACTGGCACCTCAGAATACAAGTGTGCCCACATGTCTGAAAGATCCATGGACTTCTGCCAGCACACTTCAAGTCCCTTCCCTCATAATAAAGTTGAGGAAGCAACACATTTTAAGTAAGGGAGAGTTTTGGAGGGGAGTGAAAAGTGGGAGCAAGAGATTGAACTACTTGAGAGCCATTTTGGGCGGGTAGTTTCTCTAATTTAGTTACATACAATGTATTATTCCAAGAAGAGAAACTAGTTTACTGGAGAAAGCTCACCTAGTCTTTCTCTGATTGATGCTTAGTGTGCTTTGCCTCCTTACACAAAACATTAACAGGACAGAATCACAAAGAATAGCTGAGTTCACCCTCGAACAGGCAGTGTCACACAAACATCTGATACAGATGTCACAAACCTACTTAAACCTCAAGGTGTGCCTGAGCTCCCAGGCAGGAAAATGCTTCATCATTCTCCCTTCCCTCATCTGTTTTAAGCTACATAATCAAACTCTTGCAATTAGTCAGGATACAGTAAACCTCTTTTATGAAGCTTTCTATCAGAGCGTGGTTAAAGGTTGAGCACAGTGACCTTAATTTGACTTCAGTGACTTGTCCCTGAAAAACCAAGACTGGCCACGTCACAAAGTTTCCAAATCCTGTGGTTTGAGAGCCTCAGCTATAACGCCAGCACAAACACAAAGCTGAAATTTTCTAACACCTTGGATTTCAGTATCTGAGCTCTGTGGGAACATCTAGTCACACCACACAGGTTTGAAAGTGTTTAGTTTCTAAATAATCCACAACGAGGCAGGTATGATGTCAGGTCATATGACAAGTGGATGTTTATTTGAACTGACGTGGGGTGGGTTTTTAAATTCTCTTGACTAACCTTGAGACAAGGAAGTGAAGTCTTGATGCATATCTAGTACTTGGGAGGTAAACACTGTAGTCAGCTCTACCCAAACTTAAAATCCTTTTGCCTTTTCAGAGCTGCATCTTTCAAAAAAATCAATAATTTCTATTTCAGCAACTGCGTGTTTTGTAAATAATGTCAAGGACAAAAGAAGCATTTGAGGAAGTTTTTGTTAATAGCTTGGTTTGTTTTGTTTGCATTTTGTATTTGCTTTACCTGAGAAAACATTTCATTTGGTTATTAATAGTATTTTTTCACATCTTCCTTTGAAAGGGTCACACAGAACTAGGCCAGCTAGCAGAGGGTGAAGGGCTAACAATCACACACAGGCCATGAAATTCCAGCCCAGTTTCACACTGCTGTGCCACTCACACCATTCCAGTCAATAACCAGCAGTTTCATACACTGGCAATTATAATAATTACGAGGCAACAAACCCAGCACAAGTACTCAAAATGTGTGAGAAATAAAGAAAAGAATTACGAAGAGTCACATTAAAAAAAAAAACCAATAAATTCAGATCAAGATGAAGGAAATTACTGAATTAGTAAATGCTAGCTGGAAGTTGGTTAAAGAAACCCCAAATCCCAGAATTCTGAAGACAGGGAGGCAATAAAGGCACCTCACTTTGCCTACAGCTTATACAAAAAACCAGAACGTGAGCTCAGTGTCACAAGAAACTGTCCCCACCACCAGACAAACCACGACAAGACCATTTTGTTCCAACTTAATAAAAGCTCTCCTCAATCACCACCTGCTCTGCCAGGTAACCCATCCTCCACCAAAGGATTCTGTCAGCTCCATCTCTGCCTATTCCCACAGGGGCTCTGGCACCCTGGAATTACAAACAGAGCTACAGGAGGCTGTGCTTTTGTCAGACAAAAAACATCTCCTGGTGCCTCGCTGCAGGGAAGGACAATTCTTCCAACACTGGAATATTTCCACTCAGACCTTTACACTTCCAGAAACATTTACACACCCATTACAAAAAGGGTGATTCTGACTTCTTAGACATTACATTAACTTTTGCCATTTTCATAAATTAAGGTGTGTGACCCTATGATTACTCTGTGCAATCCTACGTAATTAAGTTTCCCAGCAACTTGGGTTTTCAAGCAACAAGTGAAAGAGCTCTCGTGACAGAAATGGAGATTGTCAGAAGGACTAAGGTGGATAAAAAAGCTACTAGAACAAAAATGTAAGGTGAAAAAGCAAGCTGGCAAGAACTTGCTAACAGAATTACCTGAGATCACCTAATTAGTAGATTTGACAAGTCAGCAGGCACATGAGGGGGAACATGCAAGTCGGGAAGGCCTCATGTCACAAAGGATTCAGACACCCCACAGAAATCCAAATGGCACTGATCTGTGAACACTCTGGAACTGTATTCCAATCCTGCCAGCCCTAAGTCATTCACACAAAAGTCTCTGAACTGGGCATCAGTCAGATGATGGGACTAAAGAGAAAACACTGACCTCCCTGTAATGTCACAGCTCTGATATCCCTGGGAAATGCCAAGTTATCCCAACCAGGAAAAGTGCAGCTGTTCTACACAGAACCTGTGAACTGGGATCACTGCTGCAAGCCCTGTCACCAACTCAGGAAAGGAAATCCAAATCCCAGCAAGGGCAGGAAAGATGGGAGGATTGTGACCTCTGCAATCATTTACTCAAACAGCTCAGCAAGGCAGTTAAGGAGTTATGCAATTATTCGTTATAGATACAGGAGGGTGGGAAAAGAGGAAAGAGAAAAGGTTATTTACAAAAATCAGAGACAAAAATAACAGGCAGTTGACTGCCCTTGGGTACAAGCATTATCTTCAGGCACAGAAGCTCTCTGGCTCTCTCTGTCCAACACCACAACCATGAGCTCTGCCCTGCTGGCCTGAAAGTTGTGATGTTGCACCTGATTCAGACCCTCCTGCTCCCACGTTCTCAGCACAGACATCTCCTGACAGATAATGAGTGCTGACAAATTGGAAAGTGAATTATGCCTGTAAAAACACACTGAGTCTTACAGACACTGAGGCAACACACAAGAGGAAGGTAATCCATCACAGATTCATTTCTAAATTGACACATACTTTATATTTCTGCTTTATCTCCCCTGAATGTGGAAAAGCACTTAACTGGTAGCCAGCTAGGAGTAATATAAATGAACTCCACAGAATGTGGCATGACTGAAATCCTGAAGTGCAATATTTAGCAGATGTCACCTAACGTTGGTTGCCATGGAGAGCATGAATTAGGCCACCCAAGCACTAAATAAAGAAACAGCCACGAACACCCTACGCTATGGAGCTGCCTCCACTCTATAAATAAAACTCTGGATCACTTTTTGTACAGTTCTGAGAGCACCACACCAAGGATGCCAGCACAACTCATCCCCTCAGCAAGGAGGTGGTTTCATCTGTCCAGTGTGATGTTGCAAACATGCAGCTGACTCCCTGCTCTGCTGAGCTGTTTCATAAACTTCATTAACACCTGGGAGGAAGTCAGGAGTTGAGTTTCCCCTGCAAGAAGTCAGTGAGAAGGTGAACCATCAATCCACAGTGGGGACAGCAAACATCACTGAGGAAAAGAATATTTTAATATTATGTCTGTTCATTGATTTCAAACAAGAGTAACACTGACCTCAAACTCCAAAAACTGAGTTAAGGCAGGGAGAAAGAAATTCAAACTGTGGGCTCTTTTGGATGCTTTGACAGAGTCCACAAAGACCAATTAAAACAAGAGCTTAGATTGGTGGAAAACAGGAAACAAATTATATTTCAATACATTTATCTTCTTAGTAAAGGAACCATTGGTACTCATTTAAAACATTATCTTCCATTTTATTTAGAGGCTTCTGATTACCTATTCAATGCTTCTACCTTTCAACATGCAGACCAACTAATAACAGAAAGTTAATTAATAGTTGGGTTTATTGATAGAACCTTTTGCTTGTTTGCTTTTTGAGGGAGGAGTGGGGTTTCCTCTGGGTTTAGAGAGTGTTTTTCTGTTTTTCTCGTGGTGGTTTGGGTTTTTTTGGTGGTTGGTTGGGGGGTTTTATGCTGCAGGAAGTCACTGAGAAAACAGTTAAAAATGAAGGTGTTTGAGAGGTGTGTTTACAGCTTTTTAAGCACTGCTAAAACAAATCAACATTTTAAGTGCTTCAGGCAAATTTAGTTGTGATAACTCTTAGATTACCAACCTTGACCACATTTTTCCATTACAGGTAGCATTTAATGAAGATCTGTAAGAGGAGGCCCTGTTGTTAATAATTATCCAGCAACATGGCAGTAATCAACCAGAAGCACAAATACTGTAGACAATTTTTTTCCAGAAAACTCAACTCAACTGAGAATTTCTCTCTCAATTTCTCAGCATCAAAATATTTGCAAGTACTGCACTGAAAAATTCAGAAATCTAGGGTTTGACTTATTCAGTTTGCAAGAGAACCTTGCAAAAAAAAAAAAAAAACCAACTCAACACTAAGTCACTAACTTTGTTTTTTAAACTTACAAACAGCTGCTCTTCATCTACAACCAAGAGTTGATGAACACCATAAATGGCAAAAAAAGTCAAGAGTGGCTGTCCCAGGTGATTTGAATAATTGCTTTTGTGAATAAAGCTTTAGCAGAGTTCCACTGTGGACAAACACCCAAAAAAAAAAATCAAACCACACTCTGCTGCATTCCTCCAAGGCAGCACCAGCACTTGGGAAATAAAGGTGGAGAGTCCCAACTAATAGGATCAGTGCCCAGTTAACAAGATTACAGCTCAAAATGCTTTGTCACTGAAAAAAAAAGAAAGGAAAAAAAAAAAGCAAAGGGCAGCTGGTGAGGGAGAACAATGAGAATAAGCCCAGCAGAATGCTGGGGCCTGGCCATTGTGTCCTAAAGGCACAGCAGACTGTCACAGTGCTCAGCTTGGTTGAAGAGCTTTTTGGGAAAAATTAAGGTAGTAATTAAGCAAAATTTGGACGCCAAGAATAAAACACAGCTTAAAAAAAAAAAAATTTGGGAGAATTAATGAAGGTTTTGTGAAACTTTAGGGTTAATTTCAGAAACTTTGCTGCTCTTCCAGGAAACAATAAGCAGCCAATTTAAGGATCTGAAAGGGTTTAGAGTATTCAGAGAGTCGAATTTCCAGTTTATTCACATTAATCTCAATTTTCCTATTTCCTGTGCAAACAACATGTTCTATTACAGCAGAATTAAGCACCAAGGCCCCTTGTTCAACCTCCGTGACAGGTGAAGGGGCAGTTGACCCCACAGGAACATTAAACTCCTAACTCCAAAACAGATCTTTTGCTCATTAGTTCCTTGCAATGAGCCAGAAAATCCCTCAAATCAACTTCAAAGGTTACAAAAAGAATTGCCTGGTTCTAGGTAACTTCAGTGACACTCCAGACATGTGCCCCTGGAATTCTAAGTTGCAATCACATCTAAAGGCAGAACTCAGCTTTAGAAAGAAGAGCCCCAATGAATGAGCAATCATTTATTATCTCAGCCCTGTGAGTCACAGAACCACAGCAGAGACCACTTGAGTGAGGCAAAGTCACATCATGCAACTTCCAGGAAGTTGATCTTGGCCAGTGCATCACTTAAGTAGGTGGAAAATAGAGGAAAAGTCCCTGACTCTCAAATGAGGAACACAAATCTTCACGTTGATGTGTCCAAGATGTGGAGTGAGTTTCACAAAGCGTGGCAGTGGGGAAATCTTGGCATGATTCCTTCATTTCCTATCAAACTCTTGTGCTGCTGCTGTTTAAAGGCGTCACATTACAGAAATTTTACCAAATGTAGTGACTTTCCTTCAGCCTGATTCATGCTTGTGAATAGCCTGAGCCAGGAACACACATTATTCCAATGTGACAGCATATTATTATAACACAATGGTGGCACATGGATTATCAATGACACATGAAAAGTGACCTAAGTATTGACTTGGATTCAGAGCACCAGGGATTCTACTTCTACTCAACGCAGAACACTTTAATATTTGTCACCAGAACTGTGCTGGTCCCCTATTCAGCCTCCTCCTAAAAGAAAATAAATCTAAGAATGCTGGTTTAGACTTTCTCGAGCATCACCAAACCAATACCAACAGCCCAGAGCCCTCAGGGAGCACCTGGCACATCAAAATAGATTTACAATTAATGCTGCTTCCGAAAAGAAAAAGAGTATTTCCAAAAAGCCACTCTTTTAGAAAAAATACTCCAAGGATTAACGTTGTGAGAGCCTGAAAGGACTGACTGACGTTATCCAATAATCACACACCTTTAGCACAATGAGCCTCTGAATCAATGTGTTGAGTGTTGCCTCATTTATCTCTTCTCAACTTTTTTTGTAACCCTGTCTTATTTTTAGGGAGTATAAGAATATCAAATACAGAGGAAAGTTGTAGTTGAAGCTGGAGACAAGTTTCTCAACATGCAAGTTTATCACCAGTATTTCCCAGGGCGTTTTAACCAAATACAAGAAATTAAACAGTATCTCAGTGGAAAAGCCAAAAATGTGCAACTTGGGCCCCATTAGAGCACCACTCACTCATTTACTTTTCAAAAAAGTAGTTCAAGAATGCCTGCTTTTCCAGTTCTGTGATGAAACACCTGATATCTGCTTGCTCTGGCTGTTTTCCCAGTTATCCCTGTTTTAGCATGCAACTATACCGTGAAAGCTTTCCAAAATGCAATTCCTTTTCTTTCAGTTGTGAAATAAAGACAGCCACGTTTGAGAAAAGAAGGAAACTGTATTCTCAGAGAAAGACTGCATCTGTTTTCACACCAGCAACTCTGCTGAAGCTGCAAGTCTTTAATTCAGGTATGCTGATCGTATCCCTGCAAAAGGCTGGAGTGAATGAGGACAGATGGCCAGGACTGTCTCCTCCAGCTCACATTCAGGATCAGAGCCAGTTGTGTTTGGGGGGAAGGAGGAGGGAGCTATTAACCTCAGAAATGCAGATTTGTATTAGGCTTTGTCCAAATTAATCCAGAATCTCGCCTATGTCATCGTGAGAACTTTAAAACAGACCCTAAATGTCACTACTGATCCTGTGCAGAGTCAGGAAGGGTTAAATTAAATGGAATCCACAGTTTGACACAGAACCTAAACTGAAACAGTTTGTGCACCTTAAGGAACAAAAATCCCTTGTGCCGTTGTGTCAAGGAAAGAAAACCGCTAACTTGAAAAACAATTATTAACAAAGTTTCAAAAAAAAAGAACAACTTGTAAAAACTCTCGCCGGAGAAAGCTGAAGTTCCACGTAACTCTTTGATGCCCAGATTCCAGAGTTGGGCACTACCCCAGGGTAACATCACCATAGAGGAATAACCCCTCCAGCAGCCCCTGCACCAGCGATTTGCTTCCAGACCAGGAAATTCTGAAGCCCTGCCGAAAGTTTCGGCTGGAACACGAAGCCGAGAGCCGCAGAACGAGGAGCTGGGAGGGATTAATCCCGTAAGGAAAGGCTGGTGACGCATCTGTTGCGGGCAGCAGAAAGGAGCTGCTGCCATTTCATTCCTGCTCCGGCTCCTCCGCAGCCTCAAGGCTGCCGGCTCAGAACGAGGAAAGGGAAAAGGCACAAGCCCCAGCACGTCCCTTGTCCCACCAGGAGAAGGGGGAGGGTTAATCACGTCCAGCCGCCATTTTCTGAGCGGAGCAGGAAGACATGTTGAAAAAAAAAAAAAAAAAAAAAAAAAAGG
>VYXD01000895.1:39923-64903 GCA_013397195.1 Hylia prasina | reverse complement strand
CAGGGCACTCCCCCTTCACACAATTCCTGGGGAAAAACAGATTTAGACTACAGACCAATTCTATGGCATGGCCTCCTTTTGAATATTATGGTATTCCAGTGTATCTCAGAAATTGTACAACACAGAGACAGAAACAGGAGAAAGAAAAATTAAAGTAAAAAAGAATGATCAGAAATACAAAGTGGTTTCATCACAAGAGATTAGGTAACTTACTTTCCAGGCTGAAAATGTCTCAAGGTGAGGAATACCTTGCATTTTACCTCTATGTAAAAGAGTGAAAGATGAATGGGGAGCAAGTAATTGCTGTTTTTGTAAAATCAAACCTCATCAGCACCCGGTGAAATCAGATTTAAACCAAACAGAAAAGAAACTCTGTTTTACACAGCACAATTCCATCATGGGCATTCTTGCCACAGGATATGGTAGAAGCAAACAAAACCGCTTCAAGAGACATGACCTACACAGAGACTTGGCTGCAAAACACCTGCATTTGCATGATCCAAATGCAGCCTTTGTGTGAAGAAATTGCACAGCTCTGATCAGTGAAAGACAGGAGTGGACACCAGTGAGGATCTCCTTCCAGAAGGATCACTAGCCAGTGTTGGAGACAGGGTAACCACCATGAGATTCTTATATTCTTATTGAAGCTATTGAAAAAACAGTAAGAGCCTTACCAAAAGAACTAAACCCCAGGTAGGTCATATCTAGAAATGGAGACTGAAACATCTTCATGTGCAGAAAGCATAAAATTCACAGTTCCTGAGAAAACACACCTTTAAATTATTCTTTAATACAGTATAATGACTTCCTCTGCAAATGAAAGGTGAAAAAGAAGGTGGTAATGATGGGTGAAAAGTAAGGGTGGTAATGAATGCTTTTCCCATTGTCTTTGGCGTTCAGATTGTTTGAGAGCAATGGCACTTCCAACTTCTGGCATAGACAAATCCCACTTACCCAAACTTCGAAATGTTTCCTATCACCTGTGAGTATTTTGAGCTCTCTGTAGCACATCAGCAAGCTCAGGTGTTTCAGAACAAGGGATCTTTAGTATTTCCTCCCAAAGGCACATTTTAAACTTGTCCTTCACTCAGTCAGCTGGAGGCTCAGGTCTGCCAGGGCTGGGCTGGACATGGCCAAGAGTACTTCCTTATACACTGTCACATCTGTAATAAATACTTACAGGAAACCTTTCCCAGCAGCAAACGCTTGCCATTTACTCACTCTCATTCTCTTGCTTAGCTCCACGGATCCAGTAGATCGCAGTGCCGTAGTACTCTGAGCCGTGCCAGGCACGGAGCCTGCCTGTGTCTCATGCTGCACAGCTGGCAGCTGTGGCCGGCGGCCGCCGCAGGTCAGAGCAGCTCCCGCAGCCCGGCTCCCTCCGCTCCTCCCGGCACAGCGGGAGCTGGCGCGGTCCGCAGGGCTGCGGCTCCCCCGCAGGGCTTCGGCTCCCGCTGGCCCGCGGCTCCCGCACCACAATGCAGCCTCAGAGCGGGCTGACAGCCGCGCGTTTTCTGGCACGTGGAGGGGCAGTGAGGAAAAAAAGCATGCAGTCTGACGTAAAATCTTCACGGGACCCTAAAAACCACACTTCGTTCTTCTACGCGAACACAGCCATATGCACTGACTCCCCAGCGCTGTACCAGCAGACGTGTTTACTACTTACCATAGCTAAAATTACTTTGATATAATCCATCATTGATGTTTAGGCATCAGCTACTGCAACCAAATTCACCCTGACCTGTATCAGTTGCATTGTTTAAAAATGCTAGCTATCCTAAAATAGTTAACAATTGTATTTAAATTACCAAATTTAGCCAAACAAAAATATTTATTTTGGCATTAGATTTGTATAGAAACTTACTTTAGCTTGATAATTAATATAAAAATCTCATGCACTAGAAATGTGCTTCCTCTGTTAGTAGGAGTAGAAAAGAATGTGTATCATTCTGTGTGAGGAATGAATTGAAAATTTGGGGGTTGAGAAGCTGTTCATGCAAGGTCTCATACCCTGAAAACGGAGTCCTAAGTCATCAGTAACTGGAAAAACAGCAACACAAAGGTGATGCACCATGAATTTTAGATCCTGAATAATTTACTTGGAAGTTTTGGCAAAGGAAATCTAACTCTCCATTTCTCTTTCATCTTAAGATTTTTTTCCTCCTTTCAAGGATAAGTGAAAATTCTATTTGATTGAATATTGA
Organism: Hylia prasina; assembly: GCA_013397195.1. NCBI lineage: Eukaryota > Metazoa > Chordata > Aves > Passeriformes > Sylviidae > Hylia > Hylia prasina. The sequence goes on along the minus strand of VYXD01000895.1, from coordinate 62,699 downwards.
TTGTATCATATAATTGTGCAGTGTCTTTATCATCTATCCTTTATTTGCTTACTGCAGCATCACATTATGAAAGTAGCTCATACCAGGCTCTTGCTTTTTAGTTTTGAAAGTATAAACTCAAGGCATATGTGTGTCCAAGCCTGCACTGGCTGTGCTGAACTAGCACAAAACCAGGGCAAGGGTCTGAAACGGTAATGGGATGCAAGTTGTCCCAGTTGTTGCCTTGAGACTGAAATCCAAGGATTTGTGGATTTCTACTAACAACTTAATAGGAAACTAAATTGCAAAGAGTAAAAGGATATTTTTAGACTCCCTGTTTCATGTAAGAGATTACAGAGAACTTATTTTGGTTGTGAGTCAGGAAGACTGGGCTGCAAGCAAAGCCTTCTTACGGCAGGTCTGGTGTGTTTGTGGGAGCCAAGAACTGAGCTGGGCAAGGTTCTCACTCAGGGCCACAAACCAGAGTCCCCCATGAGAAGAACAAACAGGTCTTTCAGCTTCCAGCAAACAGTGGACAAGTGAGGATTTCTTCTTGAATCTCAAGGAGGCAAGAAAGTTGTGGGTTCAATCTGGAATATTAATTTCCCCAGGTTTCTGCAAATCTGCTTAACTTTCATTAATCAAATCAAATCACTTTTCATTAACACTTTTCTCTTCCATGTAGCTGTGTTCCAAACAACTTCAGTAGGGAAAAAGCCTTGCAAAGGTCAGATCAGTGCCTACTTGGGGCTCTAAAACATGCCTACTAATTTGGGGAAACAGAAACATTCAGGACCAGGATTTTTGGTAGCTTAAGAGCTATGAAAGAGCTGAGGCACATTTTTGCAACCCTCTTCTCTCTGTTCATGTACATTAGTAACAACAAACTTGGGGATAATGCTACCAGCTCCTTTAAAATGGCCTGCTTATTTTAAAGTTTTATGAAACTGTGAAAATTATTTTATAGGGTTTATTTTTTAGAAACATTCATAGGGAAGCATTCTGACCCCTTTCCTGGTGTTTAAGGTATAAAAGTTAATTTTTAAATGTTATTTTTAATTTGAGGAAGAACATTTACTTAGCTGTACATTAAACATTGAGTTAATTTTCAGTTATTGACAAATATACAGGTATGATGGTCCACAGGAAAACTTGAAGTATTTTTTAACACCATTGTTCTAGTCACATTGCTCCCAGCAACAGTAACCCGGCCATCAGCTCCAAGACACTTGGTTTCAGTTAAAAATTCCCAAATTCATGGAAGGGCAGTATGAGCAAGTTGCTCATGTGTAACTGAGTAGCTGCTACAAAACCATGGGTATGTAAAGGCCCACTCTGAAACAAGGGGTACTAATGGAAGATACACAGGAAAAGGGGAAGAAGAAGATTGAATTCCCATGGCTCTTTAGTGACTCAGGGGCTCAACATACATATTGTCACAGCAAACTGAGTGTGACCCAACTTTCACAAATCATTTCCCAATACCCTACTAAATTTACAGCTATGATTGTGAACTCTCCTATATTTAATGTGTACTGAGACTGAGAAATCAAAAGAATCTTAACTTGATTGACAGCAAACCAAACTTGTTCAAGTACAAAAAAAAGTATGTTCTTGATTTAAAAATGCTATCAATACACCATGTTACCTCAAGTAGAACATTAACTGATATGCCTTTTATTTTTTCCTCTAAGAAAGGAAGAAAAATTCTGATACAATTTATATAAAACACTGTGTTTGTCCACCCAAAAATATGGATGTGAGGCAAGACACTAAAGGAAGGTACCATCACAGGAATCCGCTCTATAGTCTCAATTTTTTGCCTCCTGTTACTTGCATAACTGACAACTAAGAAACTCTGTGAATATTTTCATACTAAAGCTAATCAGCTTAGGAATAGCACACTGAAAACCACAGCAGTACAATTCTGGCAGACACTGTATTTTTAGAGTTCACTCATCACAGCCATGAAAAGCATTCTCCACAAGGTAAATTTCTGATACAACTTCAAGATTATCCAATTAGCACATTATTTTTTTTAGAAGATCAGCTTTTCTGAAAGCAATGTTCCTGTTTAATTTTAAGTACTATTTGGCTCTTTAAGCATCCTCATCTTTTCCTGCTTCTTCCTCCTCATTTCAGCCATTTGCTCTGTACAACCCCCTTTCCCCCCAATTATCTTATTTATGTGGCTCTGCAAGTCCACTAAATCAATAAAGTCTTTGAGAATTTTCAACTTGGTAGGCATGTTGTTTTTCAGCTCCAACAAATATGTCAGGAACGCTTTTATGCTATCAAATTCATAATGGTTTTTGCTCCCTTATACCCCAAACCCCCAAATAAACAATGCTGGGAGATGAAAGCGCACAGGCGAGAACATGAAAAGCCCTAAGTGAAGGCAACATTTTCAGAGACAGAGCAGGTGATGCAAACACCAGGAAATACTCTGCAGTTTTGCCAATGTAGCTCTTGTCTTACAGGTAATAATAACAAAATATTCCATTGATTGGGATCTCTTCTCCATAAACATAGTGGGTTTTTTTGCAAAAATTGAGAGATGAGGTCAAATGTACAGAGTCTAACATTAACAGCCAGTATCAAAGTTTGACAGGTTCAGCCTTCTGCACTTAAATGTAGCTATTTTCAATACCTGCAGTTTCATTCAAATATTTTCTTCAGAAATGACTGTCTGTAGAAGCCCTTTGTGGGCAAGTCAGAGTATCAGTCTAAAAATACAGCTGGCACCATGAAACAGTTCTGAAAAAGTTATGGTTACTTCAGTGTCTGGCTCATCTTTTCAGCCCTTTTCCCCTCAACAGTTTTGCAGTCTTCCTGACATTACAAACCAAGTATAACTACAATTTCAAGTTCCCAGCATATAACTTTCAGACAAAACAAAGTCAGAGGTTGAATTCTACGGGTAACTTTTAATGCAAATCTTGAAAATTTGAGAAGATTCTGATATTCTTCCCTTCTCAATACATGGGATTGCATTTATTTATATGTATTTTTACCTGATACTATATGTTCATAATACCAGTTACCCTTCTCATTCTTAAACAACAGCACAAATGGTTTATAGTCATGACACCTCATAATAGCCTTGTTTATCATTTATGCAAAATTAAAAAAAATTAAGCATAAATACATTTTTTCAATCTTCTGGTAAGTCAGGATTTTCTCCTCATTTATTAATAGTTGTGTCTGGCAGAACACACCAAAGGTGCTGATACTCATGACTAATAGAGGTGAAGTTCAAGTTAGCTGACAGGAGGTAATTTCTTCAGTTCTTCATTTGATTCTTACTCATCCCAGGTATCTCCGTATTTATTTACTTTAACTAAAGAAAATAAAAGAAAAAACAAAAGTAGTCATGTGATAGATTAACTGCTGAAGTTTATCATATACACGAAAAAGTCTAATGAAGTGCACTGTCATCTGAAGTGGTGTGTGGGGAGAGAGTCAGCCACAGCACAACAGACATGTAATTAAAGCTACTTTTGAATAAATGGGGACAAGAGTTTGCTAATCATTTTACCTTAATAAATTAATATTCAATCAGGAGGCCTACTGTGCTAATTCCTGCTCTACTGAATTTGTAATTACTTTGAAACAAATGTAACACGTGGATGAGACAAAAACAATTGGAGGAAACAGGCAAGGAATGTTACAATAAATAATGAGGCTACATAATCGGGTTACATGCACAGTTGGATGGATTCAGAATAGTTAAGAACACATTCAAAGACAAACAAACAGAAATCAGTTATCCCTACTAGGAAACTACTCAGCCATTATTATTTGGCAGCTTCCTTCGGCATAGGATTGAGTCAGAGAAGAAAAAAACTAGGGTAGTGATCTAACAGCTTTGTTCAGAAGTGTGCCAGTGTAACTGAACAACAACCAGAAAGTGAAAACAGGCTCTCCTGGAAGTGAGCTGCAAAGTCCTCTGTAACTGACTGCCATCACTGAAAAGATTAAGGATGGCTCCATTTGATCCAGTAGGACTGCTGACGCTAGTCGGGCACCCCTTTATAAATCCACTTGCAAGTTAATGATTAAGCTAACTGTTTATTACTAACTATGCAGCAGAGTAAGTGGAATAGAGCAAAATGCCTGGTCCTTGTCTCTGCGAGCTACCAGCAAACCGAGCATAATGCCCTGACAAATGTCTTTGGAGCGACTGATGCTGCAGTGACACACAATGAGAAGCTCTCTCAAAGTACAATTTCATTTCCATTTCTATTAACCATGGCAGCTGACCAGGCTGCACTCATTCCCTGGAAAATGGGCCAGTCTAGATCACTATGCAGATGCACGTATTTGTGCTGCTGCAGGGAAGGGAGAAGGCACCTGCAGATGGAAGTCAGGGATTGCTTAAAGCTGGTTCAAACATGTTTTGTTTCCATTCTGTCCTTGCAAGGGAGGGCAGAAATCACTGTCTCCTATTTGCTGGGGACCCAGAGAGAAGAGGACAAACCAAGGGGTAGTGACTCAGAGTAGGAACAAGCACACAGCAAGTAACATGTCCAGTTTGACACAAGAAGCGAAATTGGATCTTAGCCCACAACATCAGTGTAATCCCTGAACTGCAGATTTAAATGCACTTGCTTGTGTAAACCATTCCTGAATTTTTGTATGCCCTCCTTTTTTTCCCTAAAAATGCAAAGAGATACTTTAAAAGGTCTATTTACAAATCTCACACGCTGCTCGGTTTTATTCTCAAAGCCCAAGTACAGCCTTCAAACTGAAAGAATGCAATATTTGATCAACATTTTGTAGAGGCCTTTTATATACCTCAAGTAACTAAAAATGAAGTAACAAATGCACATTCTCATTTCACAGCCACATTTGCCATGGAGTATGGCAAGGTTTTCAGAATGCTGCTTAATATTTCTGTGGCAAGTGAGTTTCTAGGCTTTCTATTTGTGGAGAAGTATCTTGAAAAAAAAACATTGTGTAAATCCATGAAGTGTCAGCTGATGGAATTTAAAAGCAATCTGAAACCGCAGCTTCAATAATTTTTTCATGTCTCATTTGGCACAGTCACATGATAAGAGAAAGCCTTTTATCCTTGAAATAACAGATGAAAATCATTACACAAAAATTGTTTATAATTTTTCTTTCAAGACTGCAGATCTGTCCAAAGATAGATGATCTGCAAAAAGTAATTCACAAGCACCAAAGAGACTGACACTCTTAAGCAACACTATTCCAAAGCTTAGTGTTACCGCTTTAGAAATTTTTGCTTTAATACACTCTTCTATACTTCTTACCAGCCATTATGCCTAATAGGAGACAACAGCTATTCCTGAAAGTCTTGTTGCAACATGGCTGACAAGACTGGGCAGTGCACACAAACCCAAACAACTGAAGGTGACTAGTCCAGCAGTGTGTTAAATGGTAAAACATTCCTCTTGCTACAATTGTTTTTACAGATGCCACATTAAATTTAAAAAGTTCTAGAGCAAGCAATCATGAATTGCTTCTGTGTCTCCTTTTCAAAAATTTGATTGAGTCAAAAGTTGTCTGAATGGTGTTTTACTCTTCAGGACATGGCACTCTTATTTTGCTCTGTAAAGTTTTCTTTTTCACTGGGAAAACAAATCTCAATATTGCTGCCAAATACCGTTTCCTTCCTCTGGGTTTTTATGTAGAAAATGAACCTCTACAAACAATGCCTCTATAGAAATCCACTAATTCCACATGAAACTATTCATAAAAATAAATACCCTCCCCTTCAAACCATCAACCATGTGCTCTATTTTGAGAGAACAATGCTATCTAAAACACACACCCCTATCCCATAGCTCTTTGGTATAGCTCTGAGCTCAGAGAATTCTTTGTTGAAAGAGGTTGCTCAATATACTCAATGAGGCAAAACTTACAGTCTGGAGCTTTACAGTCTGGTACCAAGCACTATGGCTAGAGAAGAGGAATTACAACTTTCTATTGGATGATCAAAATTTTCAAAAAAATAATAAATCTGAAACAGGAAACTGCAGACTGTATGTATCACATACGAGACACCTGCAGATACTCTAAATATAAATTGCTTAAAAGGTATGCAGAATTAAGTTTTGTGTTTGCAACCATTTTTAACATTATGGCAAATATCTGAATTGCATAGGTATTGCTGTAAATCAGTATATTACCTTCCTTGGCTGGTTTTTCCTGTGAAAACTTGCTTGGAGTTTCTGCCTTTGGTGGTTGCATTACATCATATGTCTGTCTGTGTTTATTCCTTAATTCCTCATATGTGATGCCTTTTTTTTTCCGACTTTCTTCTGGAACTGGAGCAGGTTCTGAAAACAAACAGGAAAATACTAAATATGGCACAACACACCAAGATTTGGCTTCAACATGTTCTAGAATACCAGGTAATTACTGCTCAATCCCAAATTTAAAGGAGCATGAGTGCTGCAATTCTAAATACAACAGTGAACATATATGGTCTTCAAGTAATTCCTTTTATCCTTTTAATTTTGTCAAACTGCTTTGAAACACTGGCTGTTAATTAATTTTTTTAATTTTACCATAAAAAATTCTAACAACCATGTGGCTGTTGATGGATAAAATAGCTCTGGTCACTTTTATCTAAAATTTACACTTATTATACATTTGAGATATATGTGATTTCTGAAGAGAAATCTAAGTGAAGCTCAAGGGTTTGCACTAAGGCTTTAAATTTTGTTTTCAAAGAATCAAGACAATATCTATCATATGATGCCTGATAAACATTTGATCCTTTTATCTATATTTATAATGCAGAATCTTGGTTATATAATAAAGATTTTACCAACTATTGATATTTGTGATGAAACGCAGTAACAATTTTCTTGACACATTTGTATCTGATACTTTCATATAACTATAACCAAGTTGCATGAAAGGGCTTTTTAGTGAATAAAACATTTTTCGTAAGTAAACTGAAAAAATCCAAACTAATTCAAAGTACAAGCCCCTGCATTTGATAGTAAGTTCCTCCTTTGTGTACCAGAGACACCTGAATTCAGAATCCTGTTTCCCCTGCAATAGATAAGGGCAGTTCACACTGGAAGGAGGGGAACAGCTGCATGGTACTTGAAAACCATTTTAGTTCTCTGTGAGAAAATGAGACTGTTGATGGATAAAACATAATATCCATTCAGATCCCAGGAAACATAAATGTTTGTCACATTGTGAAAAAAAAAATTTAAAAGTTTAATGTCATGGAGTTACAGCAGTACCCAGTTACAACCCCAGGAATGGTGGAACTGTAATCACCTTGGAAGGGCCAGCAGGCAATTGGCAGGCTGTGGTTCATGCACTACAGTGAAGGGATGGCATATTCCCCCCCTTTCTTTCAGTCAAACAGAACTTTCAGTTAGTTTTTTGAGTTTTTTGCAGGTTTAGTTCCACAACAGATTGCACCTTGTAAGTTAATTCAGGATCTTTACTTGCAATTAAAGCAATTTGCAGCTAGAAAACCCTAAATCTAATTTAGAGTTAGAACACAAAATAAAATTTATATTCATCTTCTGTGTAAAAACAATTCTTGTAATTCTTTCAGCTCCTTCACTCAAAACCACTATATTGTGCCACATGTGTTTGCATAGGGTGAGAATACATAGTTTAGTAAGAGCAGTATCTAAAAGAAAGGCAAGAGTCTTTGCAGCACAAACTGTTAAATACTAAGACTCACCTTGAACAGTGTAATCAGTAATTCCTGTAGGTGAAGATTCATTCAGAGAAGCACTGAATGGAACAGGTTCATAACTTGAGAGGGCTCTATCTGTTGAGCTGTAATCATCTGAATAGCTAGAAGAAGGTGGGAATGCAGCTCTTGGAGAAGATGACTCAGTAAATGACTGAGAAGGTATGTCTGAAAATTCAGATTTACGACTGGAACGGCTGGAAAAGAATAGAACTAAATATTAAATATGAAAATACTGAAGTTAAAAATGGAACTGTAAGAGTAACAATACTTTCAATTCAAGAAAATGTTCTTTCATTTTAAATAGTTTCGTTTCCAACTGAATCATCACCATAAAAAATTTCTGGGATGTTTTGGGTGTTTTCTTTACGTTGCAAAAATTTCTATGTTCCCTTCCCCAACAGTCTTCCCTTCCTCAGAGAATCTTAGCTCATGACTCCAGAACAGGAGAGAAAAGAGACAAAACATATCGCACGTTACAATAACTGAAGTTACAATCCTTTTCCCCAAGGAATCTTTAGACAAAACCACCCCACATCAGACACATATAGTACACTGTGTGCCCATGTAACTAGTGGTAGTATAAATTGTAGTTAATTTTAAAAGCCTTTTAGGAAGAATTTGATATTTAAAACCCTTCATCATTAGAACGTGCTGTAATTGATCAGGACTGAACAGCAGAAGGAAAACAAACAGCCATCTTAGGAAAATTAAATTATGAAAATTAATCAAGTTGCTGAATTCTGAAAAATATTAATGAAATTTGTCTTGAGAGAGAAAGGTAATATCATATAAAGAATATTCTGGAAATTGGTGCCAGATATTTTAAATTATTCACTATATTCTCAGAATGGTCTTGCAAGCCACGATACAACATGTCCCACTATCAGGAACTGCCACCACTTCGTGCCACTAAAACATCTCTAGAGTATTTATTAATTTTTTACTTTTAATTTCGGATTAGCTGAACTTTTAGTTTCCTATGAAAAAATCTGCAATTAGTCTTTATTTAATTCTCATAATAAACATACAGAACAAAGTCACTTTATTGCCTCAATTATGTTTTTAAAATATATGCAAACACAGCTTTAAAAATGACCTAATCTTTTAGCTCCCTATGAGTTTTTAAATGCAAATCAAATTACCAAAATACATTAATTAGTAGACATACAATGCCCAGGAAAGTGTAATGATTTCTGTTGCTGGGTTAAAAGGGTAGCATGTATGGATAACAATGCAATTGAAATGAATTTAAATTACTTATTCAACCAAGGAAAAGGAATTTATCACTTAGGAAATAAAACTTTACAGATTGGCCATTAACAGTTGAAGGAATTTATTGGTGTGGCAGATGATGGTACTTAAACAAGTTCTCATGTAAACACAATTAATGAGCATGACAATTTCATATTAGAAATTGGAGGGGGGTGAAGGGACAAATCCAACTCCCATTCAGCTGATTCCATACCCCAAGTGTATGAAGTGGTAATGCCTGAAATTGTTTGATGTCATAAAACCATAAATATTTCAGAATAAAGCTGAATCTTGCAGACAAAATTAAAACTGTCATAAATCTGAATGTAGAGTGTAATTAAGAATTTAAGCAAATCCTTTATAAATATGTAAAAAATCTCAACACATATGCAGGAGGACTACTACTCAGTATCCAAACACTATTCTCCCAGTTTTGAATCAAGGGTTTATGTGACATATTCTGAAAGCAGCTTGCAATTAAAAACCAGTTGAAGTAGAAAACATTCTGGAAGAAAACAGGAAATAGTTTTAAGAACCTGATGAGTTTCTCATATGTACAGCATAATGCTGTTACAGATGTAAAGGATTTAAACAAACAGCACTAAGTTTGACCACCATGCTTCTTCCTGCACTGATATTGTTTACTGAGCTCTTTCCTTTGATAAACACTGAAATCATTTCCACCCTTTTCCTACTTCAATCAAACTAAACTATGGGAAAAACTTCCAGAATGTAACACTATTTTATGTCAGTTCATTTAGTTTACTTCTAAAGTAAGGAGGCAACTTGTGCTGTCACACTTCTCTAAGTAAATTCCATGAGAAACACTCTTAATTTTAAAGGGAACGCAGTTTGCTTAGTAAAAATGTTTATTTTTTTACTCCTCAAAGTGATCAGTTGTATGTAAAGAGCTCAAAATGTATTTTATAGCTTGCCAACTGATACAAATACAGATTCCTGAAAGTGGAAGATTTGATGTAATGGGGAATGAGGGAAGGTGCAGCTCTGAAGGTGTTGGAAAGCTGCAAAAGTAGTATTGATATGTTAGCGTTTCAAATACCCTATTCAGCTTATGTTTTAAATTTAAAAGATACTTAAATTCTTACTTAGGTGAACTATGTCTCTGAGCTTGTCGTAGAACATCTCCTATTGGGGAATCCTTCAGTTTCTTAAATTTCTCGCTACAGATTGGCAAGTAGGATATCTTTCCAGCCAGGTATCCACACATTCCAGCAACTTTTTAAAAAGAAAAAAAGTTGGGTTTACATGCTGTACTATAATATCCAACATTGTTCTAAAATAATAACTTAAAATAAATCATGTAGTATCCTGAATAAAAGAAAGCAAACCAGTTTAGATCTAAAGCAAAAACATGCAGTAATCATCTCTGCTTCCTCTGCAGACAAAGGGTACTAAAACCAAATGCAACAGCTGAACAGAGACATAAAGCAATGATTTAGACATGGTGTGAGCACCAGATGATTTCAGGTAGTACTTGGTGAATGAAAAATTGCACTTTTTTTTCCCAATATCCATAAATCACAATTTACTATCAAAGATGACAAACCAATCAGAAATAAATAGAGGCAGTAAATTCTGCTAATTTAATCCATCAGAACAGTCAGATCCTGAAAAGCCTTTACTAGTATGAAGAGAGATCTAAATCAACTTAGCAGCAGGCTCAGTATCTTCTGTAAAGGATTCTGTGATTTGGCTGCCAAAGGGCAAACAACTGAATTAGCTCGTAATCACTAAGCAAACGGTTTCAATTTAGTGCATGAGCTACTTCCATCTGCTGCAAAGGACATAAGAATAAATTACCAAGATAGCTCTTTCTGGGCTTAAAACTTATGATTTCCATCAACTAGCTCCTTCAAGTTTTATGAGTGGCTCAGTGGAGTATGAAGGATTCTGTGGGAATTAACTATTTTGTTGTTGACTTTGTAGGAGAAAATGACTAGACCTCTCTTTCATGTGCAATGAGTATTTCCTAAATATAAAGACTAAGAGTCTTGATTGTCTTTAAGTCAGGAAAGAGTTAATTATCAGTAACATTAATCCTCTGCAATTCTCAGCTGTAGATTACATTGCCTGGGAACCAATATAAAGGGGATTTTACCCTAGCCTGCTCCACAGGTACTGAAAGTGTGATTCCTGTTCTAATGTCTTATTTTCAAAAGGGTAAAAGTCCTTTTCCAAGGGAATAGAGAAGAACAGCCACAACCATGAGTGAAGCTTACAAACGAGGAATGTAAGGGTTTAGCTGTTTAGCAGGTTAAAATAAACCAAACACCCCATATACAGTAAATATGTGCAAAGAGAAAAATTACAAGCCCTTAGAACGGCCTAAGAAGAATTCAAAGGAAATATTTAGCAAAATAAAGCTTAACAGAAAAGCTGATTACTCTTTTGCATAAATTACAAAGAGAAGGTCTCTTTTTCTTGAGGCCCTCTAGTAAAGAGAAGGGGAAGTATCTCTCTGGATGATGTTTCACTCAAAGTAATCACTGGCCAAAGTATTTAGTTTATTTTATTACAGAACAAACAGCCAGATGATCCATGGTTCTGAACTTAGCACAGTAAATTAGGTATTGTTCTTTGCTTCTACATTCACTGTAACAAGAAGCTGATTAAACACGACCAGGTCCCACTGCAGACTAACATGAAGTACATACAGGCACAGGAATCTTCCCCTTCTGTGTGAAAGACAGAGAGAGGACCAACAGCTCTCTGCTGTGTTGAAGGAGATGCTGTCAGTGTAGTCAATCAGCCATGACTAACTAGAAGTTTCAGTAAATTGTCAAGAGTACCTAGAAAACTACTGAGAAAAGTATAGTAATTCCTGCAGGCAGAACATCCTGGCCAGCTCAGCTGCACCTTATTTTTCCCCCAGGTTTCAATAAATTAGTTCTATTAAGTAAGAAGAAAGTGGCCCTTATGTGTAGGAGTGATTGGGGAAATAGCAGGTCTATTATTTATTAGAAATGTTTGTGTTATACCATTGTTTGGTGTTCAAAGAAAGTAACTGGAATTTAGCATAAACAACTGGAGCCCTAGTCTCTCACATTCATTTATCTGCTTAAACAACACTTCCTTCACCACAAATCATGGGGTTTACCCTCCTCCCACTGAAGTAAACTGGCTGTATCTGCACAGATGGCAACTTCCTGTTTTACTGTCTTGTATTACATTGAGAAGGTTAATTTATTAAGTTAATAATTTATTTTTGATTATACCTAATCCAAAAATCATTCACATGAAATTGCTTTTTTCCTACAATTGTACATACATAATGTCCAGGAAAAAAAAGTAATTAAAATAGCCTGAATGGGACACGTGGGATACATGAATAAAGACCTTCAAACTAGGAAGGGAGGGGTGGGTGTATTCTGGCAATGTAATTTAAAATAAGGTTGCAGTCTCTATTTACAATGTTTTTATCTTAAATGATTATGTTACATTTATCAAGCAATTTTATACAAACCTTATAAACAAAAGTTGTCCAAACTTTGCAGTACAAATTCAGGCAATGAATAAATCACTGAATCATAAAATGGCTTGGGTTGCAAAGGGACCTTAAAGATCATCTAGTTCCTACCCTGCTGCCATGAGCAAGGACACCCCTCACTAAACGGGGTTGTTTAGGGCCTCATCCAACCTGGCCTTGAACACTTCCAGGAATAGGACATCCACAGCTACTCTGGGCAATATGTCCAGTGCCTCACCACCCTCAGTAAAGGATTTCTTTCTCACATCTGATCTAAATCTCTCCTCTTTTAGTTTAAAACCACTGGCATTAGGAAAAGGTCCAGAAAAAGAACATACAGCATGAACACAAGCTGAATTTATATGTAGCTTTTACTTACATGCAACTTTAATAAAAGAGCCAAGTCTTGAGCTATCTCTTAGAACACCTGAAAATGAGGATGAAATCAGACATTCAGATAAAGATATATGACATTAAATACAATATATGTAATCAGATGTTAAGAATTAAGTTGAAAAACCTCAACTGTAGTTATGTTTGTAGAAGCAGGGTACTCTTTTACAGTTCACGTTAAAGAAAAGTTTAAAAAAACCCTAATATCTGAATTCCCCATAAAATTAAAAAATCTAGGAATTATCTCTTTAATCATATTTAATCACAGTTATTAACACACTGAGAACATATTCTTTTATAATCAGTGAGATATTGCACTTGTCACACAACAAAACACCCATGAGCTTGATTTTAAGTTCAGCTCCTTTATGTTGAGGAACTGCAAATCATGTAGCTGCAGAGTCTGAACTTCTTTTAGTTACAAGTAGATTGGACATTATATTATCATAATAGCTTTCCTAACAGCAGGAAGATATTTCAACTGAGCAAATTGAAATGAAACTGGTGTATTTTTACACTTTACCTTTTCTAATTAAGAAACTAGTACCAAGCATGCTCACTGCAGCCAAAGGAAAAGCTGTGAAGAAGAAAAAAAGCTGCTTAAAATACAATTTTCAATATTTTCAACCACATTTAACAAATATGCAATAAAATTAGAGTTGCTATGCCTTCCTAAGCTCATTTGTATAATATAAGGATCCATATATAAAATAAACAAACTGTATATAAATTATCAAACATTGTCAATTCCAGTTTTTAAGACCTACTACAAATTACTAATTAATGAATCATCCTGCCTGCATTATACTTCATGCTCCCTAAAATACAAAAGCCAGTGTCAGATGGAATAAAGCTCTCCAGACAAGACTCCAGGTCTAGCTACAACTGCTACAGCATCAAGGTGCAGCTAGAGAGGCATACACAGTTCTTCACAACAGGAGGAAGTTATATAGAGGCCACTGCCTCTAAAAATTGTTGATAACCAAAACTCTTGATGTTTTAACATAAGAACTTTGGAAAAAGTTTAACTCATAGAGCTATAAATCAGATTGATTAAAATTAAGCAATGTTTTATTCACCAGCAAATTAAAAAACAGGGCAGCTTTTTCTGTAGCTTACAGATCAAATTATACAACCTAAGGTTAGGGTCTGGAACACAGAGAAACCAACATTCTGAGAGACCATCACTGCCTCCCACAAACAGCCCAACAATTCACGTCAATTTTTATTATACTGAAAGACTTTATGTAGCAAGAAGCATTTGGAGATCACAAAAAACCAAAATGAATCCTCTTTCAAGCAATGATAATTATTTTATTGGGAAGATTACTGTGAAACTACTCACAAAGACCACTGATCCTGCACAATATACAGGGACAATGAAGCAACAAACACGACAGAAGGCTGAAGTTATTTACATTAAAGATTTAGATATGCCATAATGAAATTTAATTTCATGCAAGTCTGAAAATGTAGATATTACAAAAAGGCTCAGTGAGTGCTAGGAGAGAAATTTTTGCAACAGCACTAGAGGGTTGAAGTGTTTTGATGCACACAGTTTGCTAATTAAGTTCATATTTGAAAACAAATTATATTTTTGGAGAGCAAAGTATTAAAGAGTACTCTGCAAATTAACAGCTAATTCCCTCACAAATTCTGACAGGTCTAAACTAGGTAAGGAGTTCAATCAGTGTCTCAGGGTAAATGTGACTGGATGTCACTTTTAAGAAGAAATATTGGCTCCTTGGTTCAAAGCAAGATTACAGCAAAACTTCAGAATAGAGGATAAAGCCTTCAACCTATTAGATATTAAAAGTCTGATGCCTTCAGAGATTTCAGATCTAGATTTTCCAGAATTTACTGTTCTAGATTTTCTGGGATATAAAATGACAGCACAGATTTGAAATTAAATTGTAAAAGAAAAACGAAAAACCCCAACAACAACACAAAACACAATGAAACATACTAGAAAACCTCTGAACAAAACAAGGGGAGGGAGGATGTGTAAAGAAAAATACGTTCAAAAATTATTGAGGATTGCAGTCTAACCCTTTAAATCTCTATTTGATTTATAGATTTGACTTATAGACCTAACACAAACATTCCAGGTATCAAAACCAGGCTATACTAGTATGTGAGCATATAAGTGATCCAAAATGGTAACTATAAATAAAAAAAATAGCTGATGAAAATTGGATTCATACCTAAAAATTAACATGAATTATTCAAATGTAGGGAAAAAAAACCCAGCAAAACAAACTTAATAAATCAGAAAACATCAATGCTATGGGCAAAGAGTACCTTTTCTGGTTTAGGAACAAAATAAATCCAGGGAAAATAATGGAAGGCTGATATATCAACAGCATATAAGGTAATATAATGTACCCAAGTCAAAATTGTCTTATGGGGAAAAAACTGTATCAGTATGATTTGATTTTGTTAGCAAGATTAGAAGTGCGAAGGATAAAGTTGACTGTTGTAGTGTGAATTTTAAAGAGTGTAAGAACTTATATGATAATGTGATTAAAAACTAGTAACTCTAGTAAAGCATATATTCAACTGAATTGTGAAATGACTAGTGGCAGAAGCTGTCAAGAGAACCTATGACAAAACACAGATGGTTTGTAAGAATGAGTAAAAATTGCTACAGCTTGAAATTTGAATAAGCAAACTGAAAATAAACAAATTTATAGTAACTTCAGCGAATAACAAAAGCTGACACAATACAAAGTGAGGATTTCAGGGCAGTCACACAAGCAGCCTCTTGCAAAGGGGAGTTCAAGCAATTCATATTTAATACAGTGAATACAACAGTCCAGTGTGTGTATGTAGAGCAGGGAAACAAAGACAGGAGACCTAGAAAACAGTGATGGACTTTAGGCTCTCCCAGAGAGACAACAGCACAGTACACAACCCCTGAAAAAAAAATCTGTTACTGTTGTAGCTCCCTAAAGAGAAATGACTCAAGAAACTAACTTAGGGTCTTCAAGTAATACCTACATGTTGTTTCTTCAGTGAAGCACAGGGCAATGAGCTACATTGCCAAGCAGCAGAACAGCTCAGGAACAAATAGCTCTCTTTCCTCTTTGTCTTCCAGAAGAGAGATTATCAATAAACTGTAACCAATCATCACTGTACCACTACCGGACCTCTTTCACTTATAAAATTATACAGAAAATGGCTACATTTTAGCAAATAGGCTGAAGAATTCCAAGTATTTGTGTAAAAGTGGATGAGGAGAAGGACAAACCAACAGCGAAAAACAAAACAGAACTTTGAATCATTAATTCAAAATCACAATGCCTTAGGAGCTGCTCCTGAAAGTACTGGTTTCCATGAGAAATCAGAGCCCCAGTGTGCTGAAATCAGCAAATCAGCTAAATTCTTCATCTGTCCTGGTTTTTGCCAAGCCACCTGTCAGCATCAGGAATAACCTACTAGTGTGTGATAAAACAGCAGGTAACAACCACGTCAGAAGGCTTGTTCAAACCTCCTGACCCAGTGTACAACAATCAAGCATGCCTTGAACCTCAGGGTTACAGAAACCAGGCACAGACACAGCAATTTTCTCCAAAAGTTGAACAGAGTGAATACTTATTGATTTTTCTCTTCACAAGTCTCTATAAAGATGAAAAGCAATGGTTATAAATTAAACTATTTTATTCTTGCATGTTAAAGATAACAATAAAAATTGAAAATAAAAATGCAGAAAAAGAAAATCCAGTAATATAAATGAGACTCATTAATTAGATCTATTTTCAGACTTTCAATAAGCACATTAACTTAAAATATGAAGAGTTTTTTTTTAGAAGGCATTAAACTTAGAAATTATGTTCCACTTTTTACGAAACTGCTGCAAACTCTCAGTAAATATCACATGGATCAGCATTTGCTGGGACACAATTCTGGTACATGTGAAGCTTGTTAGTGCACTGCTATGCTGTATTGACCCAGGCTCTCAGTAATGCCTTAGGTAACAACAAAAGCTAAGGGTGGAAGGAACACAACCAAGTTTACCTGCAAAGTGAACTTACCTCTATATCGGAAACTCTCTTCAGCACATTCCTTGAGGAGTCTTCTTTCCTCCTCTGTCGGAACATAAGGCTTAGGTACTTCCCTCTTTCATTAGGGAAATAAATTAGAAAAGAATGGGCGAAAGAACAGTTTGGGGGCATTTTTCAATCAAAAAACTTAACGTCTAACTTTCACACCTTTTGCAGTTTCTCTACTTTCACCCAGCTATACTTAAGAAACCAGCGTCTTTTGTCCATAAATGTCACATGAAATATATCATTAAAAAAATCCAGTGCTTCTAAAAATGATATGAGAGGGAATGAAACACTCTGTGCATACTCAGCTCAGTCCTTTTACTTCAGAAAAGCCTGTTTTGGTCCCTCCAACCAGCCTTCCAAATAGCTGACATCTGACAGATCATTAAGCGCCTTTTTAAAGTATTTCTCAGGGTTTCAAAGACAACAGGGTGTGTTGCTGGTTCATACGGATGTAATTCAGCGAGAGCTGACCGGCTGTTCTGCCGGCGTGTGAGGGGTTTGCCCGGAGGTGCAGACGCTGTCCCGCCGTGAGCGCCGGGCTCCGGCCGGCCCCGAGCACAGCCGTGAGAAAGCCATCGGCACCAGGGGAACAGAGAATCACAGAGTCAACTGGGTTGGAAAAGACTTCTTGAGGTCATCTAGGACTGAACACCACACTGTCAACCGGACAGGGCACTAAGTGCCGCGTCCAGTCTTTCCTTAAACACCGCTAAGGATGGTGACTCCAGAACCTCCCCGAGCAGTCCATTCCAGAATCAAATGACCCTTCCTGTGAAGAAATTCCGTCTAATGTCTAATCTAAACCTCCCCTGGCGCAGCTTACTACTGTGCTGTCTTGCCCTATCGCTGGTTGCCTGGGAGAAGAGGCCGACCCCCACCTGCTAACAATCTCATTTTCAGGGAGTTGTAGACGGTGATAAGGTCTCCCTGAGCCTCCTTTCCTCCAGGATAAGGAATCCTAGCTTCCACAGCCACTCCTCATAGGACTTGTATGTCCTGCAGACCCCTCACGAGCTCCGCTGCCCTTCTCTGGACTTGTTCCAGCAGTTCAGTGCCCTTCCTGAATAAAGGAGCCCAAGTCTGAACGCAATACTTGAGGTGTGGCCTCACTAGTGCCGAGTAGAGAGGGATGGTGTCTTCCCNGGCGCAGGGCTCAGTGCGCATGCGCGCAGCCGCGGGGCGGCCGGGCCGCGGCAGGGCTGGCTCGGCGCGGCGGCACCGCCTGCGGTGGGGACGGGCTCGTGTTCCCGATAAAGGGTAGGGAAAAGCTTTTGTCTGTCCCTGCCGAGCTCCGACTGTAGGTGCCGGACCCACAGGTTTGTTAACCGCTCGCTAGAGTTGCGTGGCCAGAATTCCCTAAAAGGAAAGGATTTCTATTGCCTAAAAAAAGGATTTTTCCGAATCGGGACTAAGGGTCTGGTGGGCAACTCTTGAGCTCGCAAGTGGTATGGATTTGGTGGTTAGGATTGTCTTGAAGACTAGGAAGTTGTGTGCTTGATTCTAGTTAATGCTGTGGAAAAGGCAGCTTTAGTGGGCGCTTGCAGTTTATGAGAAATAAGAAAAAAGTTGAGGAAAAATAAATATGTTTTTGATACTGCAGTGTATGCCTTGGCATTTTCTTGTAAACGGGCAGTACTGCGGCTTCAGTTCACCATATGCTGATATGCCCGTACTTGTCTGTGGAATGTACCACTCCCTTTAAGCCTTTTGTAGAGCAAGCCATTGTTTCGGCTTAAATTGCTGCTTTCTGATAGCTGTACAAAAAAGGGTCCATGCCTGAAGATAGGAGAAGGAAGGTTTTTGAGATTGAAGTTCTGAAATTAGTAGAGAACTGTAAGAGGAACACTGTGGATATGTGAAGGGACTAGGGCAAATGGACTAATGAATGCTGTAGAGGAGACTGGATTCTTGAAACAAGATGGGTGGATAGAACCAGAAACTATGTATAGTGGGGTTTTTTTTATTCATACCTCTCATCATACAATAAATACATTTCTAATTTACATGAGATTGGAAGTAATTGGTGTTATCAGGCAATCTTTATCTCTGTTGTCACCTGGGCCCATGCTAATGAAACATTCTCCAACACATGACTATCCAACATGCACATTATTAGTCAGAAGACAAAAGATTTTGGTCTCATCACTTCAAAATGGTGTTTATGGGACAATAGCACATTTATTAAGATAATTTATTTCATGCTTTTTTTGACTTATCTTTCAGTACATTCTAGGCAAAGAATACAATGGGGTTTTAAAGCTTGAAGTTTTGTAGGGTAGGACTTGCTTATGAATTGCACCTCCTCTAAACACGGAGCTTCAGTGGGAATGAAATGGCAGTCTCCTTCATTGTTGAAAATAATGACTCTGAGCTGCTATTTTGCTTCTCTATTGTAAAATTAATAGTTATCCATTCAGTTTTCTCACTTCACTGTGTTCAAGTCTCTTAGACTTCTAATGGGAAAAAAAGTAATTTAAATCACGCAGCAAACTGAAGAGTTTACCATCCATTCAAAAATCTTACCTCGTACAGCCTACTTGTGAGATACTTAAAGGTTTCACCTGGCTACGTGCATCCATTTGTTGGCTTAGAAGTTGTTGTAGGGCCATATGCAGCATAAATGGTAGAGCAGATCTACATCCTTGGCAGTTCATTCTCTGTACTCAAGACCTGCTTTTGGAGTTCATTCATAGAAATAAATGTTAACAAGGACAGCCTTTCTCTGACCCTCTGGTTTATTGTTACAGCTTCCTTTATATTTATGCTATCTTTCAGGCAACTGTGAGTATTTCAGTTACAATCGGTGATGGCATCACCAAGTCCTTCTGATAAACATAAAATGTTGTTCTCTTGCAAAGCTTAAGGCTAGATATTTGAATTAAATGCTATTTTCTCTACTTTCAGCCTTAACAGGTGCCATTATGCAATATTCCATTTTCTGGTTATAAATCTATGCACTAGAGTAGTTCTTAAGAGAAGAACTCTCTGGGGTCTTGAACTGTTTGTTTTAACAACAGGCACAGTGGTGGTTTGACATTTCAGCAGCTGTTTGTGCTGTTCTGTGCTGTTTTAAACACGAAATTGATAATTATTTCTAATAGCATAAAGTTATATATTTTGGAGCCACTTTAGGAGTGCCCCCAAAATAGGAGTCAAAATTATTTTTAGAAGCATTACAACTCATGTATCTATGTCTATAAAGTTTTTATCTTTTATGACTTAGTATCATGTAAGAATGGAGAATATATTTGAGATTCAAAATACTGTAATACAAAAACTTGATAGTTAACCTTTAGAAATTGAAAGTTATTTCTTGTGAAGGAGATGCCTTGAAGGAAAAATGAAAACTTTCAAATGATGAGACTCTCTTAAAACAGATTACTTATGTTAACATGTTGGAAGGTGTGAAAGTCACATGATTTCTAATTGCAGTACTTTGCAAAACAAAGTGGTGAATATTAAGAACTCTTGAAGGTGGAGCTCAAAGAATTATTAGGGTGAGCTCTGTGCAGTCTGTAAAGTAGTTTAAAAGTTTACCTTTCTGATAAATTCTTTTTCATCCCCTTGTTAACAGTCAGTGACAGGTTTTATACAACTCCACTGCAAAACAAAGAGGTGGCCTAACAAATAAGTTGTTTTACAATACTGTATAAGACATAACTAAAACCATTAGCTATATGAAAGAGTTGGGGTAAATGCTGATCTGCTAAGGAAAGTCTCCAAAACAAGCACTGGAAGTGCATATGCTCAAGTAGCTAGAACAGTGTGAATGGTGATTTTATATTTTTTCTGTTGTTTTTTTGCTTGGTGCTCTGGACAATACAGTAAAATGCAACAGCTGAGAGGTTCTGGTGGCTGCCAAGAGTTAACAGGACTGTATTTGGAAAAATCTCTCCCTAATGAGGAAATAACAGTGCCTCATACACAAAAAAAAAAAAAAAAAAAAAAAAAAAAAAAAAAAAAAAAAAAAAAAAAAAGCATTGTTGTCACTACTACAATTGGTGGCAAACAAAGAATCAGTTATTTGCCTGAAGCATTATGGCACATCAGCAAGAACCAAGAGTGGGTGTCTTTGAGGAGCTGATAGTCAAAGCCTCAGTTAGTAAGGACCTTACCCACATAGATAATGATTGCTATTAATATTTACTGGTACTATAATGTATTTTGAAAATTGCTTTACATGGAACTAATCCTTAAACTTATTTTGTAAAGCTGGCTGGTAAAGGAGCATTTGGCTTCTGAAAGTGATTGTACATCCTGTAAAGTTCAAGTGCTCAGGGTTAAACACCAGTGGTCTGATTTTCATTGGTGGTGAGGTTCTGGTGCTTTTGCCTCTGTTACATGCATTTATTGGGAAGATCACTGAGCCCCTAACTCAGAACAACTTCAAAATCAGAAGCAACTTGTGACATACTTTGCTTCAATGAATTGTTTGAAATTATGCACACTACCTGTAGCAATGAATCCTGTTTTTCTTGTTAGGTGCTCTATCACCCATGTTTACTGTAAGAATTTTGTGCAATACTTTTTACTGTATTTTAACAGTTGTTACAACTGTAAAAAGTACTGCATAAAATTCTTAAATCTACAGGGAAGAGTTAACCTCGGCTACCAGGATACCTTTATTTTTTCCTCTCTGCATTCTTTTCCTACTGGTTTCTGCATGTTGATGTATTCATCATCTGTCTTAAGGGTCCATGCAGCACATAGACGTAAGTAGTTGAGCATGGAGGGGCTTTTACTCCAAATAAACTATAACCGTACAAAGTGTGATACAAAACTTTGCACTTCTTCTAATATAAATTATTACAACTGTTGTGCTGGTGCATTTGTTCTTTGTACTTTTCACTCAGTTCTGGTTTTGTTGGAAATGCTTATTATAATACAGTACTTGCATGACAGGCTTATGTTTAACAGTGGGAAAATGTTGACTTCAGGATTCTTTCTAATACTGTTTTGCAAATCTTGTGTTATTTTATCACACTTTACATGTATTTATTTTTCTTTCTTTCCCCCTCCCTCCCTGTTTTTTTTTTTAAGCTTGGAAGCTTTAAGGCACTTTAACACAAAATATAGTTACTTTCTAACCAGTTAAACTGTTAATAGTGGTACTGTTTCTATTAACATTGGCTCCCAGATCTTTGCATTGTTTAGAAATACATTGTTACTTCCAACAACCAGACCTGTTGTATTAGTGAAATTCTGGCCAGTCCCAGTAGCAGCTCAGTTTTCTGAGGATGATATTGTGAATTATTTTATTACTCTGCTTCGCTGCCAGTGCATTGCGATAAATCTTGGCGCCTGTGGGAACTACATGAAATCAAAGCGAACATCCAATGGCCAGAGCAGTCCAAGTGCTTCATATGCCATGCAGCGGTGGCGGCAGCTTACCCTGCCCTGCCCCGCAGCCTTCCTGGGAGCCAAACTGCTTGTGCGGGGGAAGTCCGGCGGTTCGCGTAGGTAGAACAACGCGAGTAATTCCTGGCAAAAAGGCGGTATCTCAGCATTTGTGCAGCTGGCCGAGACACAAATATTTGCCCTTTTTCGCTTGGGGGAAGGGCGGATTTTCCGACTGCTTCCTACGGGCGAAAGGACTCCCTCCCCACGGCGCGGCGGGACCTCTGCGGGGCCTCATCGCCTCGAAAGCCAGGACACTTCCTTGATGTTTCCCAGCCACGCTGCCGCGTGCCCAGAAAGCCGCTTGATTCCCGGCTACCTTGATGATACCGGCCTTCTTAACGACAGCGATCGGTCCTGCTCTCTCCGGGGGCGCGGAGGCTTCCTGGGGCGCCCTCTCCGCCGGACCGTCCCGATGCGGGGCTGCGCGAAGCCGCCGGGGGCCGGGGCGCTGCCCGGACGGGAGCCGGCACCTCGAGGGGAGCGGCGCCCGGAGCGCTCCGGGGGCGGGACCGCCC
>VYXD01000895.1:4757-39189 GCA_013397195.1 Hylia prasina | reverse complement strand
GCCGGGCTTTGTTCCCGGCTCCGCCCCGCCTGGGGGTGTCCGGGGGCTCCGGCGGAGAAACGCGCGTCCCGGCTCCTGGAGGGGAGGGCGGTGCGGGCGAGCAGCGACGCCCCCGGCCGCCCGAGCCGCCCTCCGCGCAGCTGGCCCGCTCCCCCGCCTTCGGGTGAAACTTGGGAGACTTGAGCGGCAAACTAGGAGACGTGTGTGCGCGCCCTTCGCTTGGTGTGCAGCGCCTCGCTGATGGAGTCGCTCTGAGGTGCTTTTAGGACCAAGTTTGGCTTCCACAGATTTTACAGGCTCAGATAGGCGTGCCTGTGCGGCTGTAAGTATTGTAGGGGCTTAATTAGTTTCCCCCTCTCCACTTTCATGTGTATGTTTCTAGTCTTTTGGTAATGTGATAATTTTTGTTGCTCGGTGGGCAGTTCAGTTTGTGTCTTGACCAGAAATCACTGTCTGACAATGGGGGTGGCTCCAGCTAAGGCATCCTAAGGAATCGGACGGAAAACATAAAAAACCCCTGAAAACTCAACAAATCTCAAATATTTTGGTGGTCACTCACATTGAGGGAGATGCAAAAGCAATTTGCTAATACAGTCTTGAAGAACAGTAAGGCAGTCTGGAGATGAGGCAGCAAGAGTGTGTAACCTGGACTTCCTTCAGAATTACAAATCTCAAATGGACGTTAGGGAAGAAATATACTAAACCAGAAAACGAGTTCTTTACTCCTTTGTGCACTGCCTATTTCCCTGCTGCAGACTTCATGGAAAGGTGATTTGAGAAAGAAGGTGATTTGCTGATTGAGGGTTGAGCAAAGAGTGAAATTAACTGTAGTTGCTTAAGAAGTATTTCCTCACCGTGTCATTTCCTCAGTAGGCTGTTTCAGTCGCTTTGCTTCTGTCTTACTGTCATGCTGAGGATATGTGCCGAATACTTCAGAATCTTTGTGGAAGATCTTTGACCAAGTGCTGTAAAACCACACTGATTCTTATCTTTCGACACTATCTCAGGAAGGAAACAAACCCCTCCGTGAAAAGTGTGTTGCAGGTTTAGTAAGTCACGTATTTAAAGATGAGAACAACATTTTCAGTGTCAAAGGCTTCCTTTATCTGTGGCTTGTAGAGGTCCTTAGAGGTACTTGATGGTGGTTGTTGCCAGCAGACAACAACTTCCCTGGGCAAATTGCTGGTGTGAATGACTCCTTATTTACGCTCCAAAATTTATTTGGTTAAAGTCTGTGCTGACTTCTCTGGAAACGGTTTCCTTGGAGCAGAGTGGTGGTACGTTACTTTGGGATGCTGTAGAACATTGTTACTGAGCTTCATTTCAAAAGACAAGTTGTTTAATTCTTCTGTGAGGTTAGTTAAGGTAAAGTTGGAAAATTCAACTAATTCTGTTTCTGTTTGACTGGCCTAAGTGAACCAGAGCATGGTGATAGCTGGTTTTCGTGTATAATACAGCATAATACTTTTAAGAAAGGAAATTGTAGGTTGTAGAGGCTAAGGCAAAAAGTAGAAGTGTTCATTTTTCATGTTACTGTATCAACGCTTTGCAGTCATCCTGCAAACAGGCTTCAACAGCTCAAGAGTGGTCCTCATGTGTTTATTTCACTGTGAATACCTGTCTTTCTAATTTGGGGTGATAAAATTAATTGGTATGCTGAAAGTTTTTGCTAATACAGTTGAGATCATGCTGTCTGTATTTACTTTTTCTAAGAACTTAAGAAGATTATAATTCCCTTTAGTGGCTATGCATCAAGGAAAACAACTTGGAAAACAGTGTGTTCCACATCAGGCAGGAGTTGCCTATTTTATATCTAGGTTTGTATTTCAGGGAGTTTTGTCTTCATCATCTTGCCAGGTGAAGACTACTTCATTATTGCGTAAAGGACCAAAGGACAAGTTTAATTTTTTTTGTCTGAGTTCCTTAAGTGACGTGAAGGCAAATTTTTGCTCCCCTGGACTTGCATAATACAGAACATAGGTGTATAATGTGCTCCTTCTAGCTTAGAGTGCCACGAGTTTTTAGCAGTTTTCTACATTTAAGCCTTAGTTTAAAATAAACTATGGGTGTTGTGCAGGTAATGTCAGAGGAAGGAGCTATATGTACATGTGGGTTATGTGAGTTACTGTGAGAAAAATGAGGATAATATTTCAGGGTTTGTGACCCTGTACCTGTAGTTACTGGCCTGCCTTCCCAGGAGAAAATGTGATGTACCTTATCCATCAGTGGGAGGGCAGCTGGCCTAGCACACGGCCTGGCTGTGGTTTGCTGCTTTGTGCAGCTTCTGCATGCTCGCACCCAAACAACTCCGAACCTTTACAACTTTTGTATCTACAATAATCCTCCCAGGAATCACAGTGGGCTGGAGAAGTGTTGCAATGTTAGGAGGTTTTAGAATTCAGCGTTATTCTTGTCTGGTCTTGCTCTCAATCCTGATGAACTCTAGTAATAGATGTTAGCCAGACTGACTTAGCTGGGGTTGTTTCTGCCTTTCTATATTGACTAAAAGAGTAGTTCTTTCTGGTATTTTAGCTTGTTTATCCTCAGTGCACTGCAGTTAATTGTCTGAGTATCTGTGTACTGCCATATAGCTCTAAGACTTGCATTGTCCTTCCTTCCCCTCCCCCAAATCTATTATAATCCTAATTCCCTCTGACATGAACACCTCCCAGGAAGGATGACAGAATACAGTCTCAAACAGCAAGCGTCCGATACCATCACTGGAAGATATCAAAAAGGAAAAAATCCCCTTGAGTGTTTGCTCTGGACATGGCTTCAGTTTTGAGGGAGTTTTGTATTTATCCCTAGTTTTTCCTACTGATTTATATTTGCATGCAAAAATAGAAGAGGAACAAGTATTAAAAACAAAACCAAACCAAAAGCTGAGTTTGAAGTTCTCTGAAATGTCTAAATATTTGATCTGGTACAAGGACCTGGTGCCCTGACGCTGTTGCTGTAAGCTTTGGGGTTTTATTGGTTTGTTCTTTACGTGGGTATTCTTGCCCTTGTCACCAGAAGCAACATGAATTGTTTTTTGTGGTTCGTGGACAATAGTTAAAGCTGAGCTGCATGGAGTTTGTACAGACTTTGGTACAGGAGGACCTTTCTTCCCTCATTCCTGCTGCTGCTTTGGCAGCTGGTCCATACAGGTGTAAGAGGACTTTACTTGTCAGGAGCTGGAGCTGGCCTAGCCTGAAATAGCTACAGACAAGAGTGTCTAGGAGTAGGCTTGGGACTATTGGCATGCCACTTGAGTGGTGCAGGTTGTCACTTTGGAATTAGTGTGGTGACCTATTTTCTTCTTACTCTATGGATTCCAGAAAATGGGAGAAGACTTCTGGCTTGGACCTTTTTCTCCCCTCTTTTCTTAGATTTTTTTTTTTAAGTGAAGTTACATGAGATGGTCATGATAACAAAGTAAGCTTTGTGTGTTTTGTCAGCTTATTATTGGGAGGCTGCTTCAAAACTAAATAACTGATACTTGGGGAATATTTGCAATTGTATGTTAAAGCAGTTTGTCAGTGGCAGTTGCCAGCGTTATTTTTCATCTTAGATAGCAATTTTTTTCTTTTAATGCTTGTTTCCCCTTATCTTGAGTGTGTTTCTAGAGAGTAATAGTATAATTTTGCTAAACCAGATAAACCAGACTGTCTCTTGTTCGGGTGAGATTTCTTGTTCACCTTATCATACTAACATGCTGTAATTGCCTTCTTCATGTATTAATTAGTCTTTTTAGCATGCATTGGCCAGATTTCTATAAAGTATTCTGGGGAAGGTTCCAGTGGGACTTTTTATAGAGGTTTTTTTAATACTCTGGTGAGTGTGTCTTGATGGTAAACCTTGGGATCCTGTTTTCCTTCCATAGTCCTTTCAAGGTTTCTCTTTGTCTTCATAAACTGCAACTTAAAACAAAAAAATACTGCTTCTCAAGTATATTATGTTAAGGGGGAGGAGAAGCTGTAGGTTAAATGCAGCTTTAGTAAGAATCACTTTTGCCAACAGTCCTTGGGCCTATGATTGTTTGGCTCCCAGTGGCCATGATGTTGGTCATGCTTGTGCAGAGAGTATTCAAGGAGATCAAAGATACCCCAGCAGTGTGCAAGTAAGCAAGGGAGAAGAGCACAAAATAAAATGGCATGTGCTAAAAAGATCCTTGTGAGGCTGTGGGTAAGACCTGCTTTGCAATATGCAATCCCATTTGCTTAGCCCTTCACAGACTTCCTGCTGTTGAACTTCCACTGCTGATTTTTTGTGGTAGTATCAAACACAATAATTGTGTGGGTTTTGCCAGCCCTGTGCAGTTAAGTTTGTTTGTTTGGAGTAACTGAATATAATGTTGGATATGTTTATAAAATAAGAGCTGTAGAGACCATAAAAACTACAAATAGAGATAGTTTTGTTGTGCTTGATCCAGAAGATAAGGCTCTAGTAATTCAATGTGGGAGACTGTTAAAAGGGATTAATTATTTTTTTAAAAAAGTGAAGGAATATCTATACCATAAGGCTTGGGAATGTTCTGATAAAACGAGACCTCAGGAATTTGCATTTGAAGTTGATATTGCAGAGAGTGACTTTTATTTCTCCACTGGTGTTCTCCAGTTTTGCAAAACAAAGAAGCATCTTCTTTTGTAAATGCCACGTCCTAAAGAGGACTTGGGACTAACAGTAGTCCTGGACAAAGGCTGATTCTCTTTCTAGGCATTAGCATGGAAGATAGCTGAAGTGTTCCTAGTAATTTTTATCTGGCTTTCATGCAAATAGTCCTTATCAAAACCACTTCTCCTCTTGAACTAAATCAGAAAGAACTGCTGGGGTTGTGCCCATGGCAGTTGGGCGTTTTGACATGGACAGAATTTTCATGATTTTTAATTGAACTAATCTAATCTGCCAGTAATGCTGATTATGTTAAAAAAAAATTGCTGTAAGCAAAAATACTAAGATTTCTACCTCTGCAGAGGTTATCCAAAAGCCATGTCATCCAAAAAGCTGAAGAATTAGTGCCCTCTGCACTGTGGCTGCTGACTGGCTTGTTTATTCCCTGGAATAGGGTGATGAGTAGTCACTGGTCCCGTAATGGCTTTGGTGTGACTTGGGGGGCTCCTGGATACCCCACATGAGCTCATAAAGAGAAAGGAGTTGCAAATGAGTGCTGTTATTCTTTGCAGGAGCAGCAGTATGTATAGGTCTCCCTGACATCTTTATTTGCATATGGCAAACCTGGTACTCTGTTTCTTGACACAAATCCTGACAATCTTGCCCCATTCCCTGCCACCCTATCTGAAATTACTTTGGTGATAGATGTTCCATATAAAACTGGGGATCAGAGATGTCTTTTGAGATGCAGTTGATATATGTGTTTGTGTGTATGTTTATATGTATCTACATGGACCTACCTGCAGAGTTGATAGGTGAATAGCTGGTGACGGTGAGAGTGGTAGATAGTGTGGGAACAGAAAGCTGGGTAAACAAAAGTACAAAATAAATAGAACCAGCTTTTGATGCAGGAAACTGAGAGTTTTTACCTCTGTTTTTTTTAACACTTTTGGGCCTTTGCTGTATTGGGGGGAAATGAACCTTACTTAGAAGCATTTATGAATACTTCTCTTCCTGGTAACTCATGATGAGCCTATGATATTATAGTCTGTAATTCAAAATCTGTAAACAAACCATCAGTTAGACACAGATTGTACTTGTATTTTTGTGGTGCTGAGATAAATTGTGTGCCACTGATTTGATCCAATTTGAAGCCCAACCTTGCATCTCCTGGGAGGGTATCTAAAGAAGGTATTGCATAGTGTATTCCATGTTATGCCATGGTGCAAGTTGTTGTTCTCTTGTCTTGCCTTTTAAAATTAAGAATAAATAGTTCCATTTTCAAGTATGTCCCAGTCTCCATAATTTGAAAGTAGCTTTTATTGCATGTTCCCGTCAAACCATATCCAGTATATAAAACTCTTCCATATAACTTACATAGTTTAAAGGCATAAAATCTTTGTGACCCTAGCTCATTGATACAGATGTTCCAAGTTTAAGAACTGATATATGTTGGGGACACAAGGCATTCTGAATTTTGCAGGTGGCTGTTTGAAAACTACTGTGTGATTATTATGGGAAGACTAGAATGCAGAGGAGAGATAGAAATCACTTTCATAACATTTTGTGCCTAGAAACAAGAAGAATAATTCAGCTACTTAAATGTTTATGTTATTATTATGCTGGAGAATGCAGACTGGCCTCATTTGAGCTTTTTTAAAAGTGAAAAAGCAACTTCACATCTCACCCTGTGTAAATACAGACTCTACGAACTCTACAGTTTAAGAAAAAGGAATGGGTTGAGATGGTCTGCAGGAACAACCAACTCCCAATTCTGATCATTGTAGTTTGAAAGCAGTTAGCCCTTCTGCTTTTTGTCCAGTATTTGCATTCTATTTCCAGAGGCCAGAGATAATTGGACTGGGTTAGGATATATCAATTGAAATGTTTTTCTGCAACTGCTTGAGTAGCTAAGAATTCTGCTAACTGATGTTATACTTTCTGTATTATATATTATTGATGTTCTATTTCATTGTTGTCTGGTCAGCATAATGTCAGGAGAAGAACGTCTGGTGCTTTATATATAAGACCTCAGTTTAATCTCTGTTGAAGATGCTTTGAGGGGAGGAAGTGGGGAAAGCATGTTACTGCTTTGTTCAAGGGAGTAAAGTGGTGAGGCTTTTTTTGGTGTGGGCGGGGCAGTGGAGAGGTGTTATTTATTTTCTTAATTCATATAGACCTTGAATGTGCATAAAGTTCATGTTGGTTCCTCCTAATGTTATATCATAACTAAGAAAAATTGCCACATTTTTCTTTGTACAGATACAGTAACAGAACTGGTCAATGTTTTATAGTTTTTGGCACTTTTTAAAAAAGAGAATGCATGTTGAGTCTCAACAGTCTGTTAAGGGAAGAAATGTTCCGCATAAGATGCTGATTTTTGTAGCTGGTTTTGTGGAATGTGGAGTGGAAAAACACTTTTTCAGTAAGGAGATGGTTGGTGAAATTGGGAGAATATTGCATGACTACTGTGTTCTTGATAGCATTTAGTAACACTCAGTTCATCACGTACCATTTTTGGTTTGTGGTGTTGATTATTGTTATACACTATTAATATACTTAAAAGTTTTACAGGAAGCAAAAGGACCAAGTTGTTACTAAAAATCTTCTGTTGATACAGTGTGCCAAACTTCAGCAAGACAATGAAGTAGATTTGGGTATAAGGAGCTTGGGAAGCTTCATACCCCCTTTTTTATTCTTATTACATCCAATTTTATGAGGTTATTAGCCTAAAAGTGGCTTCCGTAATACTCAGGTGCTCTCAAGCTCTTCTTTTTGCTATTTCTGATGTCAATCACCAGTATCACTTACTTGGGAGGACAGCAAGCCATAAGCTCAGTATAGTTAGTATGCTGTGCATGCTGTTGCTGAGGAAAAGGTTGGGAGAGCAAGGGGACTGGAAATCTTTCAGCCTTCTGGTACCATTTCCCTGTGCTGTAGTGGAAAAAATGCATAATTGGCCTGTAACCGGGAAGCCTTGTATATAGTCAATATGTTGTATAATAAATCTAGTTTATAGTTAATAATGTTTTCTTTCTTCTACCTCCTGTATGAGGGGTGGTGTAAGTTGACAAGAGGACCAGCACTCACAAGGGGTGGTGTGTTATCTTAGGAGTGCTTGTGATAGCAGGTTACTTAGCTCTAGGAAATGCTGAAGTTATGGGTCAGCCACAGGTTTGGGTGACCATAGTGCCATTGTGTAAATGTTTACCCCTAAACTTCAAGCTTCTTGTTGTAATTTTTCAGATGATGTCATAAAAACTGATATAATCCATCTCTGCTTTTATTCTGCCTGTGCAAAAGCAAACAGTGTATTGAAGCCTGGTTAGGGTTTGTAGCATGGAAGTTAACACTCTAGCAGATGGCTAAGAATACTGCTAATAAGCAGTATTTCTTTCTTTTGAAGTATCATCTCATTAAATCTTTTGGGCCAGTAATTATAAAGAAGGCTCTAATTTAGTGTGTTGTATGTATCTTCTTAAAAGAAGGTGCTGATACTTTGATTTCCAGCAACATTAGTATTAATCCCTATCCCTAAAGTTTTTGGAAGTGATCTGTGGTATCACCTGTCCTATGCTTAGCCATGTGTGCTGAATTGGAGCATCTTAATTGCTGCTCAAAAGCTAAAGTTGAGTTCTGTCTTGCATAGTAGCCAACATTATAACAGCTACTCTGTGAATGTAATACAACAAACAGCCTGAAAATAATGCTGTGTGAACACCCCCTGCAAAAAACCCCCACCCATTTATGTAATTAGAAGTTACATGTGCTGTTACTTGATTAGATTTGAAGTTGGCGGGATTTTTAGTTGTGTTTTTCAATTCAGGTTGTTAAAGGAGTTCTGAATTTTTTTAAATATGAAAACTTAGAGGGAGCATCAGTTTTCTTTATACTATGTTTTTAACCTTATGATAGCAAACGTCTTGTATTTTCAATTTTATTATGTTTCTTTTTTTCATGTTCCGCTTAATTTTTCATAAACCTTCCACAGAGGTGAACCCCAAACACTGAAACTGCACCTGTGTGATACCTTTGACTTCAAATCTGATAAAGTATAGTTACATTTTAACTTGTCAGCTGCCGCTAGGAAATGAAGCCAAATGAACCAGAAATGTGCTGTAGCTACTGTAAGCTTCACTGGCATCTGTTGGAGACTTTTGACCTTTTTGCTACCTTTACTGATACTTTATTCTTCCTGTAGTCAGGGTTAATCTGATCAAATTGATTCTGTAGAATACCTCAGGTTGTATTCAAATCCAGCTGTAGTTGGAAGTTCTGGGCAGCAGCTACAGTATAAAATCCATTGTTGCTCAGTGTGTGCAAAAAAGCTAAAGTACATTGCATGGGTTTTCATTGGCTTCCCACCCTCTGACCTCTTTCCAGTCTGCTAACTGAACTGACAGTACCTTCCTAAAGCCTGGACAGTGAAGTCAGGTTTCAGATTAACTTTATTTCCTTCCTTAAGCAGCTGGGCTATTGGGTAGTGCTGTGGTGGCAGGGGGAGATAGAATCTGGTGTGGCAAAGAAGGAAGATGTGTTTGTATGTGTTTGCTCTGAAGGCAGCAAGCAGGGAAGCCTCTAAACAGATTGGATTATGTACTTTGAATGTATTTTTTGCTTGAGATAGTGAGCTAAAACATCAGCATATGCCAGGGTGGATTTCTGTCTGGGTATTCTGTCAATTTTATGGAGGGTAATAAGGCATGGGTTTGATTATGTTGAAGCGCTGCTCCCAGTGATTGTGTTTGGGGAGGAGTTAAAGGACAGCTGAGCCACTCTCTTTCAGGCTGGGGTGAATGTAAGGTTTGGCATGAACTGATTTAAACTATTGCTTACCTTTAATTAAAAAAAAAAAAGGCAAATAGTAGAGAAAAAAGGAAATAGTACAGTTTATTGATGTAGGTAGGATGAAAGGTGATATATTTCTGCTGTGCAGAAAACAAGGTTAACTTAGTTAATTGTCTGAAGAGGGAGAAGTGATGTGTATTTGATGCACTGCACTGTCAAGTGCACAGACTACAAAAAACAGTTGACATTTTTATTAAAGTGTTGCAAAATTTAACAGGTAAAATTTGCAGTCGGAATTTTGTCTGTCTTTAAATGCTTCCCTTTGTAACTGGTCAAGTCTTTAAAACACTTGACTTGCTTTTCTGAGGAGTTATGTAATGCATTCTCAATTTATATATAAATATCAGGTTGCCTCCTGTTTGCAAAAGTTTATCTAATTTTCTTGCTTGTCTCACAGTCCCACTTTGAAGCTCTCTTTTACATCTCAAAATCCTCAGGATGTGGCTTTTTACTTTTAGATTGCACTTATATGGGTCTCTCTTTTGTATTTTTGGAAACACTAATTAAGAAGTAGAACAAAATGAACATAAAAGAATTGATGATGATTGAATAATTCACACATCCTTAAAGGAAACTACTACATTTTTGCTGCATCAGAGCACTGAAAATCATGTTGTATGTACAGGGTTTTTTACAGTTTTTCCTGGAAAATTTTCAGGCTATGGAATTTCAAAATTCCTGTCATTTTTCAAGCTATGAATTTTTAAAAGAAGAAAAAATAAATTCCCCTATAAACTAGATGTTCTGGAGTGGTGGACTGCTACTGCATGATGAGACTTGAGTTGTTAAAAGCAGTTGAAAATGCTTGATCTGCCTTCAGGGTAAAATTAAAAATACTGAAGTGCTTTCTTTTACTGTAGTTTGGCATTATAGAACAAAAAGAAACTGCTGCTTAGGCAAGTTGTGGCAAGTATGTCAGCTACATACAAACTTATGTTGTGAAGGAATCTCCAGAAGTTCTCAAGGCTTTGTTAGGAAGACCCAGCTGAAGTATTGTTTTGTTTCTTTTTCTGACCACATCCTCCTGCTAACTGAGCAGATGAAAAAAACCAAAAAACCCAAAAATCAGAAAAGAAATTAATAAAAGGACTAATATGAAAAAAATTATTCAGAATTACTTGCATTTTAGAGTGGTTATATATGATTAATAAAATCTGTTTGTAACTAAAGTGCAATTAAAACCCTTCATAAGGGGTGGATGCATGCGGAATATGCTGAGCGTGGGAAACCAGATGTTATTTTGGTGTCAGTTTTAATTTTTCTCTTTCATAGGGGGAAAAAATCATTAAGAATAATTAGCTTCAGAGCAGAACAGCAATTTTGAAGACAAATCTAACGAATAGATTTTTACAGTTTTTAACTTTTCAATGGTAAATTCAGAATTCTAAAGCATTGGGAAATTGTTGATATCTCTGTTAAGTGTCTAAGGTTTAAATTTTTTTCTCATTTCTTTTGCAGAGTTCTGTACTTCGTTTGTCTGTGCTGTGTTTGGAGACCTTTCTCCAGTATTTGGCTACATACCAGCTGACTCAAAGCTGTTTACATCTTTGTCTGCTCTTACACCTTGAAGCACAACGTTGGACTTGGGGAAGAATGTCTTGATGGATGCATCCTAAGTGTGATAGCTCTCGTCAGTGGTTAACAATGGCTTCTAAGTGGTAAGGTCTTTCTCTCAGCAGTGTCATAAATAGATTTTCGTGTATCTTTTTCTGTTTTGCTTGTCTGTATTGTACTGTTAACACACCTTGAGCTGCTACTTCAGATATCAGTTGTCTGACTAGAAGACTGTCTGTATTGTGTTAAATCCAACGAAAACATTTGTTTTAATACAGTGGAGTAACTAATCATGGCCAAAAGTGAGTGGCTAAGGAAGAGGTCAGGAACAGGGCAAATAGCCTCCCATATCTGCATTTTGGGGACGTCTGAAGCCAGATGAGGTTTCTGTGCATTTAGTAATTCACATTAGTATTTCTTTTGTGTAATTTCATTACGTTCAACAGCTCTCTCAAGTTTTCTTTCTCGAACGTCAGTGCTCCGTGCCAGTCGGAGTCGGTGGGAGCAGAGCCCTCCCTCCTCCGGGATGTGCGCGCGGGCGCCTGCGCTCTGCCCCCGTGTGGCTGGAGCCGGGCACTGCAGTTCATTGGCAAGGGCAGGCGTGGAATCGCGGAAAGCTTTGGGTTGGAAGGGACCTCTAGTTCCTTGTCAGTGTTCTCATTCCTAAGTCAGTGCTATATATAGATGCTCTTTCCTTTGTCGCTTTGCATGTAAGGATTTTACCAGTAGGAAATAGATATGCATTGATGTCAAGTACAGGGCAGCTGTTGTCACTAAAGCACTTCTGAGCTGAAATGACTGTGGATAGATCCAACCAATATCTATACTGTCCTTCAAAATAATACAACACACTGCTTTTCTATAGTCAAATAGCAGAACTGGTAGACCATGCTTTCTTTTGGCCTTTGAGAGCAGAAGGTACATTGGTGTGACAGGATGAAAATATTGAAGTGCTGTTGCTGACATGCTATTTGCTATGTGGACTTTTGTATTCAAGACAATTTTATTCTTTATATATTCTACAGTACTTTATAGAATGTAATAGAATATTTTATGTTCTACTATTTCCTAATTGTCATTAAAAATTAGAATATTATCCATTCAGTAATATTTTCTCATAGCTCTTATTTTCCATTATTTTGTAGTGTTCTATATGTTCTGTGCAGGAGAGGCATACAAAAAAATAGAATTTGAATGCATGGTAAGATCTGCCTTTGAGATCTCCAGTATACCATGTAGCCATGTTTGCTTCTGTTACTCTTTTTTATTTCTACTTATATAACATGCTGAGTTGCTTAACTGTCCTTTGTTAGAATTTTATACCATAATTATTTTTGTACTGATGTGTGCTTTCTCTCAAAGTATAATAAATTTGTTGCTGCAGAAGTTTACCTTAAACACCATATCTTGCTATTGCTCAAGGAGGGCAAGTACATCTTTGAACATTAGAGTAGGAATTCCAAATCAATCTTTTAACAGAAACAGAAAAATGGAGGCAGAGGGTTTGAGAACATTAGCATATTTTTTTACTTTAAGTTTTTCTTCTTTGCATGCTTATCTTGCTTAGGACAGCTTTAGTTTTAGCTAATTTCAAAAGCTTTTAGTGCTTATGTATGTTTCTACATTTCTTTATGTTTATATACAAAATGTGCTCCAATTATAAACTTCAAATGTTCAAGTTTGAATTGTGGTGTTTTTCTGTATTGGGAACATGGCTGTCCAGTACTGATTTAGTTTTTGGAATACTTTTCAGTAATTATTGTTTTTTATACTTGCTGCAAGATGCTTAAAAAGCAATCAGGTTTTTAACAAATCAGGTTTAAAACAAATATTCTTAGCACTGGGTCCACAGCTTTTGTGTCTGTTGTCTTCTGTATTAAAAGCCTAGTGTGTTTTGTATAGGCAATAAACATGTGCTTGGGGTTTTTTTTTGTTTTTCACTTTAGTGAGAAGTGGTCTTTCAGGGTCTATTTTCCTGTTGGAGAATGCAGAGAGAGTTTTATTCAAGTGCTTTCCTTTAAAAATACTTGTGATGAGGAAAAATAATATAGATGGAAAAATGTGCCAGTTGCCATTCGTCTTTGTTGTTGCTAATTTACTCCCTGGAATCAGTTTCCTGATCATCTTTGTTGCTGAGTGCTTTGTCCAGTCAGGTCTTGAAAAGCTCACATGACTTCTCTGCAAAATCGTGTGGAGCACCAGTTATCCTGAAAAGCCTATTTCTGTAAAAGCAATTCCTGAACAGTATTCAAAATAATTAATGTGCCTGTTAATACTTGACAAGCATTTTTGCAAGTGTAGCACCTAAGTTTGGTTAATTACTTTTCCAGCATAATTAATAAAGGACCATCATGAGAAGTGTGGTGACTTTTTAATGTATTTTATTTTAATTTTTTTTCCTTCCTTTTCTTTTTTCTTCTCCTTAAATAATAATTTAGGATTAAAGCAGTACTTGTTACTCTGCTCAGCAGTTTCATTAGTTCTGTCAATATAAATTACAAAGTGGACACTGAAAAAATAAACAGAACATTTAAGTTCTTTTTTTATCACTAAGTTTGTATTAAGATATAGCTCAGTGAGCCTCACTGACTTTTAATAAGGCTTTTTGTGGTCTTTCCTCCTTGCCTCCTGCTTCATTTGAACTTTTGTTCTCACTCTGATGCCTGACTGGAGAGGTGTGTTTACGCTGAGGAGCTTTGTAGACCATACCTAATTGTAGTCACAAATGACTTGCAGAATGCCTCATGTTGTTCAAATAATGTGGAACATCTGGGGCACATCTACCAAACAGAAGATGGAAATGCTAATAGGGACGCAGAAGAGCTGGTTAATCTGTGAAGTGGGAAAGTGTCTGTCAGACTAGAGGGGAAAAAAAAACAGTTGAACCTGTCTGGTAGTACTTGCTTTCCCTAGGATTCTGGGGCCTTAGTGCTTTGTTTTTGTTTGGGTTTCCTTTTTAAGTAGCATTCAACATTCATAAATTTTCTGTTTTCAACATTTTTGTAAAGCTTTTTCTTTTTGAACTTATTTTCTGGCATGAAGAGCAGCTGTATATCTTGATAATGAATGATTGTAGTTCAAACCAAATTGTCATTTGATTGGGTTTTTTTTCTCTTGACTGCATTTTTTAAAAAGTTATCTGCTTGTATAATGAGCATAATATATAGGGCATTACCTTTAGGTGTTTTTTTAACACCTAAAATGAAATATATTTGGCCTTTAAAGGGGCTAGACCTGTGGTGGATTTCTTTTAGCAGTCTCATTATGCATCAGCAGGAAGATGGTGGAGAAGAACTGTGTATGCTAACCAATTTTGCTCTTGCTTAAAATTGCACTTAAATTTTTTAGTATGTATATATACACACATATATACAGTTATCTGTATCCATATATATCTTCAACCCTTATTTTTAATCCTTTTTTTTGTCAGGCAGCTGTTATATATTGGTTGGAGATGCTGCTGTTCCCCATTTGCAGCCAGCAACTGTTTGCTTGAAAGCAGTTATTGGAGAGGTGCTTAATTTAAAAGTAACAGTAAGTTCTACATTAAGGTGTAGGGTAACTGTACAAGTTACATTAAAGACTCCATGTTACAGTTTGAATCTATGATACATAATGGAATGGAAAGCAGAAATCTTCAGGAAAATGGAAAATTCTTATTCCTTGGTCAGTAGCTAATGAAAACGCTGTATGTCTTTAAACAGAACAAGTATGTCACTGATTAGACAATGATTTTTTTTTTCAGAGGTTTGGCTAAAGCACAAGTGAAGCAGCTAATTCTGATATCTCCTGTGTAGCTGCAGAGCTTTCCTGTGGAAACTCTGAGTTGCCCTCCCTTGTGCTCCTGCTCATTAGGGATTTGTACAGAGCAATTTCCTTGCACAGTGCACCACTGGTCCTGAAGGTCTTGTCTCTGCTATGCTTAGCTCCTCCTCAGTAATGCTCTGGCTCAGAAATGCATAATGAAGTGCAGCAAGCCTCACTTCTGATGCAGAACTGTTCCTTTGATTTGAGCCACTCCTTAAGAATATAAGTATTGTCTAAAACATACAGCAGAGTTAAGGAAGGAGTAACAGGATTGTGTGAGGAAAGGAGCCTTCTCCCTTTCAGGTGTACTTAGCTCCTATTCTTAATTTTAACCACATTTCATTGGCTCTTCTATGTGAATGGTAAAAGCTAATCCTAGCATGAACAAAATGACAGTCATCACACCTCTTTTACATTTCCTTAAGGAAGAAGTAATTCCAGTTTGTGAAAATTTTTGGAATGGAATTCTCCTGTCTTTCACTATTATAAGTAATGGCCTTTTATTATTAAAAGTCACAAGTGAAGAAAGCCTGAAACTCAGGTGTTCTTTAGTCTTTCTGTTCTTATCAGATGACTGGAACATCACTTTTTTTCTTTAAATAAAGGAATTCTTCCTGTCCTTGGTGACCTTGGTTCAGCCAGGTCCTTAAATTTCAGTTTTCTCCTCTTCCAAGGCAGGTAATTTTTTCCTTCTTCTAACAGGAACAGACTTAACCTCTCCTTCAGATAGGTAATACAGCAGTTCTCTGCAGTATCTAGTGTTTTGGTTGTTGTTGATTTTTATTGTCCTCCTTAAGACAGGAGAGAATTGTATGTTAATTAGAAAACAAAACCCACCAAAAAGCTACTCACTTGTTCAGTGGAAACAATATCCCATAGCATTCTATGCTTGCTACAGAAAAAAAAACTTTACTCTCTTTGAGGGATACAAAATTTACATGGAAGAATTGCTTGAAATTAATAGCAGGTATTCATGTGATGTTTACTATGGTAAATCATACTGTCATGTACTATCTGATAAATAAGTTCCTTAAGTACCTAATTTTCCCCCTGCTTTGATTTTAATATAATTATTTTGTGTCCCCAATAAGGGGAAGGCATCTTGCTCAAACCAGGAGTGAATTTGTTTTCCTTTGATACAGGTGCCAATCTTTCTATAAGCCACAAATGTTGAAGGCTTCAGCCCTGGGTACTGTAGTACAAATACATTTACTGTAGGGTTGGGGCAGTTTTTTATTCAAATCTAATTATGTGATTCTGGCAGCAGCAGTTACTCTTTCTGGTTATGTTCAGATTATCAAGTGGAAATGCATTCAAGTTATTAAATAAGAAGAAGGGCCAAAGACATTTGTATTGCACAAGAATTGGACTGCTTTTGCTTTACCCTGAAGGAAGTCTTTAAGTTATGATTTAAATAGAAATACTACTTTTTAAAAATCTAAACTTAGGTATTTTCAGTTGAGGAATATTGTAATGCTTTGAGATTTTTTTTTTTCTGTCTTTGGCATAAAAAAGAAAGGAGAAGGTTTGAAGTTCTGTCCCAACATATATGTGGGCAAACAGACAATATCTAACTTCTTAAAATAATATTCTGTTAGGAAGATAGATACCATAGTTTTAACTACCTCTAGCTAAGAGTAACTTTGAGTCTCACAGACAGTGCTTGTCTGTGAAAAATAATTTGTTCAACTTGATTTAGCTACTGTTGCACAAATGGTTAAAAAATACCCAACTTAAGAAAAAGAAGTACTTATTTATTCTGTGACTATTTTAATACTAGTTCATAAATCTTGTTCTCCATTGGGATGTCCTTCTTTTGACATGGTGGTTTTGTTATGAGAAAAAGATGACATTATGAAATTCTATATAGGAGGACTATATATTATGTGAGATTTATAAATCCATTGCTCCTCAGCTAGTATGAATCATGTAATATAAATATTTTTTGCTATATATAGTGAAAGTTTCAGAATTTTAGTAGTATGGTCTGTATAACAGAGCCTAAATTAGTAGAGACTTGAGCATGTCAATCCACATGTATGGACCTGTGAATGCAGCCACCCAGGTGGGTTGGGTTTTCTTTCAAGTAGGTTGAATATTAGTTTCTACTTTCTGTTTTGCCATGTAGATTCATTGTTCTGTGGCCAGGTTTCAAGAACTCAGTTAATTTTGGAGAAGAACTTAAATAGATGGGATGGATGAATGCTAGGTAAACCAAGACAGAACCTATATTTCATGTAGGCATTGAGAGATTTTTTTCATTGCTATTGCAAACAGAGGTTATCCTATGAATTCACTAAGCATGTTTTGTTTTCTTGTTGAAGTAATAAAAGCAAAGGGGAAAAGTCACAGTGAAAGAAAGGATAATGATAGTTCCCCCAGGTCAGTAGCATTTTAAACATGCCTGCCTTGTATAAAATTTTAAACAATAAACTAGTTAGGTTAGGCTTGGTAAGGGAAGCAAGATAAGTGTGCTGTCTGCAGGTTTTGTATTGGAATGAAAGTTATTTTGAAGAGTGGAATATAGATTCCTTTGTCATTTGACTTTTATGCTTTTGACATGATTTTAAAAGTTGGCCATTGAAACATGAGGAAATTCTTCTAGAGATGTGTACTTTTATGTAGTGCTAGAAAAATTCTTAACAGAGACTGTGACAATGGCTGTAAAAATCATCAACTAAGTAGCCCTAATATTTGTTTAAGAAGTACATGCTGAGCCTCTGTTCTTGAGTAATTCTAGAAATATATGTGTGCTTGGTCTCTGGTATCACTTACTGTCTATGTTCTGGCTGTTCTGTGCATTAACAATTGGCAACTCTAGGTTTTCTGTAAAGCACTTAAAAAGCTTTTGGTAAAAGTTGTCAGGTCTCAATTCTGTAGAGATCAAATTTAACAGCACTGTTGCCATTGTTGTTCTGGCAATGAACCTTTGATTTTAAAATGTTGCTTATTTTTTAACGTCCATTATTTAAAGATATCAACATCAAGATTGTCATCATTCACTTTGATTAGTTTAAAAGAAAAAAAATATGGCCACTTCTGTTGTTATGGGACTGTGTAACAATGTCTTCTCTTGCTGTTTCTACTTGTGTGGAAATGGGTATGGTCCAGGTTATGTACTGCTGCAGGTTCTTATTCGAAGAAAAATCTGCCAGTGAGAGAAATTCAAAGGTTTGGAAGCTCTTGTGCGATATATTAGTACCTGGAACAAGCAAGAGTTTAGCAACAGGAAGCCCAGATCCTTATCCTGACTGAGGATTGTAGAAGCTGTGGGGTAGACAATACCTTGATCTTCTCAGGAACTCCTAATGAGTTCAGGAAAGCATTGTGTTCTTGCATGTGACTTCAAGATAAGAACAGTTAAAATTTAATACATAAATGGCAGAAATTTGGGAGTTTTTCTATTGAACAGAATAATATGGTATTCGGTCAGTGAACATAACAGTTCTGTGTTCAACTGCTGATGGATATATTTTGTCAGGTGTTCCTGTTTCTTTTCATACTAATGCGAGACAGTCAAAGCCAAACTCTGAACCCCCCCCAGAAATAATTCTCAGAAATTTGCAACCTTCCAAAGAAAAAGCCCCACAACTTGCTCCAAAAGGATCTCCAGCCCCCATATAAAGCAAATAAATACAGCCTAAATGATTGAAAGAAAAGTGAAACTGAACAGAAACTGACTGTTGTTTCTTTCATTTCTCAGGAAATAGCTAGGTTTGTCTAAGAAAAGCATGGGGATAACTGAAACTATTTACATTTTTACATTAAAAAAGCAGTAAAGCAAAAGTATAGAAAAATTAAAGTATTTTGTATGCAAAATAATAGCTACAACCACTTTGCACTGATACAGAGTTTATTGCAAAGTTGTACATTGATTTGTCCCTGGTTGTTTTTTTCTGTGAAATTACATTAGTTGAGTGGAACCAAGGAAACCATTAATGCCAAGTAGCTTAAGAATTATCTGTAAAGTTAAGTGTAAGCTATGAAGGACGGCCTCTTAAATATATTTTTAAAGTTTGAAATAGAGATGCAAAGTTGATTCCTTTAAATATGTTAGGTCCTTACAAGTGGTTAGTGTAAACTGCCAAAAGATGACTCCACGATATGACAAACACACCATTTTCTCCCTATACGTGTATTTTTCTAGGCTATGTTCTTTGTTCAAAGCTATGTGACAGTTGTAGTTCTAAAGCAAAAAGGCTTGCCATTTTAAAAAAAATGCAGCATATACAGAGGAAGAAACAGGGTTTGTCTTCCCTACCCATCCAGGCTTTTGTGGGAAATGGTGTGTGTCCTACTATTTGCCTAGCAGTATAACATGGATGTCCAGTACGCACTACCTCTCATGAGTTTAATGCCGATGCAGGCTGGACTATTGGATTTTGAACTCTACTGCTGTATTCTGCTTTCAGAATAAATTTGTGTGTCTCATATCTTAATATTTTTTTGAGTAAATTGTTTTCATTCGGATAAGACAAACTATTCAAAGCAGTCTTACAAATTTGTCTTCTCTTCTAAGCATCAAGAAGAAACTTCCTGTACTTGGGTTTTTCTCCTAAATATTTGGGTGTTCTTGTAGTTGTAGTTGCTTCATTTTCTTAGCAGATTTGCCTTCACATGAAGCAGTGATGTCAGGTATGACATGAGGAAGCTGGTGAAAATAGTCATGTTTGATGCACACTAATGCTGTGTTCAATAGGTTTTACATGCTATGTTCAGTATGGGATGCTTAGTTAACGCCCTTAATCTCAAGGAATATGAATGTTTCTTGAAGAGCTGCAGAGACCACTTTGCATCACTTGGCCCACTCACTCTTGCAAAAGGCAAAACCTGAACCCTTTCTTACACTGCTGGGTCTTTCCTGTTGAAACTCCTTTGGTGATGCCTACACTAGTACCAGTATCCTAGCAGGAAGATAGTTTTGCTTTGTAGGTTTTTGTTTCGTTGAGGGTTTGTTTGTTTGTTTGTTTGTTTTTTCCAGGGGAATGTTGGTGGGTTTTTTTGGTTGTTTGTCTGTTGTTTTATTTTGTGTTTTTTGGTGTGTCCAGTTAACATTGTCCTGTTGCTGAAAAGCTGGGAGAAAGCACAGAGTCTGTGTGTCTATAGGTGTGCCCACCCCATAGCAGTTTTTACCTAGAGGGGAGATCATGGAATCGTTTAGGTTGGAAATGACCTTTAAACCACCAAGGTCTGCAGTGTGAACTTCCACTTTGCTGACACAGGAATGCTTCCAAGCTGCGTCCTCTGCCAGCGTGGTTGTACCAGTTGCCGTACTGCCAGCATGGCTGTTGAGGAATACTGAGGAATACATTCCTCGCATGTGGCTCGGCCTGCAGCTCCAGGCTGAGCTCTGCAGAGCCAGGAGCCCGAGGCAGGAGAACGTGAGCTGCCGACCCCTTGCACAAAGGAGGGCACGGGGGCCTGTGGTGGCAGCCAGGGGACCGCAGCACTCAGAGACACGGACTCAGCTGGAAGACCCCAGACGTCCCCGCACCTAGACTGTTAGGGTATAAACTCCCAGGGGTTCCTTTGCTCAGAGTCCCTCCTCGGAGACCCCAGGTATAAACTCCCAGGGGTTCCTTTGCTCAGGGTCCCTCCTCGGAGACCCCAGCTCCAGCTGTTATCTTGTTATTTNCGGTCTGTGCGGCACCGCCAGGCCAGACCCAGCCCGCGGTGGGGGCCGTGCGCCGGGCCGGGCGGAGGGGGGCGCAGTGCGGCCTCGGGCCGCGGGGGGGCGCTGCGGGCAAAGGCCTCTGTGGGGCGCGGGGCTCCCCGGAGGGCCTGGCGGGATCCCGGGGAGCCCGGCGGCACACCAGGATATCTCTTGCCGTCTAACGCCTTAAATATAAAAAACCCACCCCTTTGCCCCCTCTCCCACAGCAGGTGGGGCTGGGCTGGCGTTTCTCTTGTACGGTTGGGTAGTCCTAGAAACATTTCGTGTTACAAAGGTGCAGGTTTGCAATGCACGCTTGCTCGGGAAGAGACCTGTCAAATGATGTGTTGTTTGTGGTAGGCTATAGGGCCTCTAGGTGGTCTTCCAAAACTGTGCTTCCCAGTATCTTGGCTGGTTTATAAGTGTCTTCTTATTGCGAGTTCTGGGAATTCTCTGCACATGTGAATTCAAGTCACTTGCAAGATCGTCTCTCTCACATGGATCTTCCGATCTTCCTTTCTTTGACTGTGTTTTGGTTTTTTTCAGTATTTCTCATTCTTGGGATGTTCCTCCATCAGCAGGTTCACCTGCTTCAATGGAATTCCCACATACATAGCTTTCTATGCGCCCCTGCTGAACAGCTGAGCTATCTGTGTTCTGAAAGGTCTAATCCAAGGAGACAGTGCTCTGAGAAGTGCTGTGATCTTTCACTGGGTCTCCCACTATTACACTTCTGCATGTTTCATGATCTGTTTGTTATCCCTTCTGATGCAAGGTTCTGCTAATGTGGATTCCTGCTAGTGAGAGGTGCAGAGCTCAGATGTTATCTTGCACAACTAGGGTTACAAACATCAAGAACTGTGGCAGAGGAAGCCTGAATGGCTTTAGCAGGCACTTCAGTGCAAAATCAGAGTCATGCTTTGAGTGTTACAGAAGTAGAATACACATGGAAAGATATCAAAGAACTTGCTGTAATGCATATAATAGTTCTAAGACCAAGTCTTCTATTTTAAAATTTCTTTCATTTAGAGGTTCCAGAATAAGAAAGTGTTAAAATTCATTGAATAAGGCTTTCTGTCGCCTGTTTTGGTTTTATTTAAAGATGAATTTACATATAACAATTGTAAGACTTCTGATGTGTTTTACACTGACAGATAATCTGTAAAACTTGCTCAGGTTGTATAGAACCCACAAATGTACATTGTACTGTTTAAGAAGATGGCAAACAACTGTGAGGGAGGAATGTATGTGAAATGTCATACCAAGGCAAAAACATAAGCCTCGTATCCTGCCTTCATTCTCCATAAAATGCTGTTTTCATAGAATGTGATGATGTAAGGAAGTCCTGGAGTTAACCTCCAGCCATCCATATACATATATAAATATACGCATATGTGTCCTCAGCTCTTTTCTGTAGAAAACTTCTTAATGTTCTTTTCTTAAGAGTCAGAAGCCACCTGAGGGAAGAATCAGTCAAAAGCTTTTTGATACATCTGGTTTGTGTACATTTTATTAGTTTATCAGCTTTAATTTTGAAATATAATCGTGTGTATGGAGGGTGGGGGGTTTTTTATTACTTGCTTGTATTTTGTATGTCCTATTACTTGAAAGGCTGTTGTTTTCTAATTTTTAAAAAAGTATAGTTTCAACACCTAATTGTTTTTTAAATTCATGACTAACATATGCTGCATGTTGTGTAAAATGTCACACCT
The DNA here is from genome assembly GCA_013397195.1 of Hylia prasina. Taxonomy (NCBI): domain Eukaryota; kingdom Metazoa; phylum Chordata; class Aves; order Passeriformes; family Sylviidae; genus Hylia; species Hylia prasina. Next base: position 17,022 of record VYXD01000895.1, on the reverse strand, counting down.
TGTGCACTTAATGTAAGTGGTGCACTAGATACTTGAACTTCACATGTCTACTCCACCCTGTGTCCACACACATAGTAAAACCTCCATAGCATGGTTAAGAGCACTTTGATATCTAGTTTGAGCTTTTCAGAGGGTGTTTAAGATAGGTACAATGTGAAGCATCTGGTTGCCCCATCTGCAAACTGCAGTTTGGCAGGTGGATGATTGGAAACATTCTCAGCCTCACCGAAGCATCTGAATTTCTAAGCTCTTGTTCCCAAATGTGAGGAACTGCAAAGTAGGTTTGTGGCAAGATTTCAAGGGCAAAAAAAGAAATTCTATAGAAAATAATGCTATTATGAATAAATGATGGCTTGAGCTTGTAATGACTCATGATCTGCTGTAATCACAAATTGTCTTTGTGGTATCTTTATTATTTGTTCTGAAAATGTGTAAATCCACTTTTCTGTAAGTCTTTTTGTATTGTGGAAACAATACTGTGAATGAAATCATTATAGGGAGAATTTTCTGCTTCATCTCCCTGCAGGAAGTGATATTCTTGCAGTATGTCTCTTATGATGAGGTCAGAATTTTGTATTTATTTATAAGGAAAAAATTATGTTGACGTTTGTATTCATTTACAAGGGGAATTTAGACTAACTTGGATATCTGGAGATTTTAATGCAGGATTGACTGGAAAAGACATTTTCAGTCTACATAGAACTTGAAAAATGTCTTAGGTGGCAACTTTGAAGAACTTGTGTCAACTTTTTCAAGTTGTGGCATTCTGAACTGCAGACATAGCAGTTGAGTGAGACTGACAACTTAATCCAGTTCAGCAGCCCCTTGTGAGCATTTAACTGAAACTATGGGACCTAGAACATGTTATGCTGCATACCTTTCGTAGTCTTTTTTTTTTTCTTTTTAAGAGCTAAACAAAATAAATAAATAACCCAAAAACTCAGCTAAACCAGGCATGTATGGAGAAGTAGCCCTAGGGATAAAGTGGATGTTTGGACAAGAGACATGTTATTTCTGTACTTGTAGTTTTCTGGAGGGTGGTGCAAATATTTTAAGTAGTAAAAATAGCACCAGAGTCACTGCAAAACAGAACTTAATGTATAATGTAAGTTAGTATTTTTGTAGTTAGTGGCTAAAACTATGTGAGAACGTGAATGGTGATGTTATACACCAGCTTTAAAAACAAAGTGCCTAGACTTTCTATGGTAAGTGCTATCTTTCAAATACAGATGAACACTCTCTGTGCACTTTATGAAAATGAAGAGCTATTGAACTCTGTCAGATATGAGTTAGCAAATGTGTTGCAAATTTCCTTAGTGCTTAAAATTTTTGCAGCGCTGAACAGTGTCTCCTTGGCGTGCAGACTTTAGCGTGCGTTGGTTAATATGTAGGCTTGGTGGTGTTTGGTTTTCTTATCAGTCTGCACAGTTAAATGTCTTCAGAATCTGCCTTGGAGCAGCTGGCTGGCAGCTGACGCTGCTGTTGGCACCACCCAGGTTTAACATGACATCACCAGGAGAAGTCCACCTCTGTGCTCAAGGAAGTTGATGTGGGAGCCACGCTCTGTGAAGTGGAGCATAACTGCTGGGAACACAGAGGGCATGTGAAAATGGAATTCCTGAAAAAAATTGTTCCCACTGCTGCTTCTGGAGATGTTCTGGATGTTGGGAGCACAGCCCGTGAAAGCTCTCCAAGGCTGCTGAAGATGAGACGGGTCAGACTGTTTTCATTAGGACAGACAATAGATGAAGACGGGGAGACACACATTTTACATCCTGATTACTGTATGTATCCATGTCATCAACCTGGTGAAAACTGATTGCTAAGCTCTTTCTTCAGATCATGATTATTTTGTTAAATTGACAGATTTGATTATAAAAGGCCTTTTTATCAGAGTTCCTGTAATTATGGTGCCTTGAGCTTTAGATCTGTTTTATCATTGATCCATTATCATTTGTTAGTGACCGATGTGGAAGCAATTTTTCAGGATTTCTAATTTCAGAATTTCTTCCTGTCTTTGCGTGCCTCTGTGACTTTTTCCCCTCTTTCTGGGATAAGAATATGTTTAATTTTTTAAACTGCAATGTACATAAATTTAGGCACCAAGTTGTCTAGACAAAAATGTGTTACATAGAGATCTGTGACTGCAGTGCAAGATATGAGTTTTGTGTCGTCTTTCCCTGTTTTTCTGATCCCCTAAGTTTTCAAAGGCTTTCCTTTTAAGAGGTTTTTTTTCCTCAAAACAGTGTATGTTTCCCTTTTTTAGTGTTTTGAAGATTGCATGATTTTAGTAAACATAATATGTAAATAAGTCAAGTAAGAATATGGATATTGTACAGAGAATTTTTAACCTCAAGAATATGGGTAAGGCTGCTTATATGATTTCTTTTTTTAAAAAAATTACTATGTATTAGTGGCTAAATATTACACTGTATCATGCTAATAGAAAGTAGAATTAGTTCATGTTCCTTTTTCAGATAGTACAGCTGGATGGTAATGGAAAATTCAGTTTTACTTTTTTTTTTGCTTTTTGCTTTCAGCTAAAATAGTGCAGTCTTGAGCCTTTATGGTCTTGGATTCTGCTGGCTATCAGATGCAGTTTTTGCCCTTCTCTATGTGGTTGGATATTTTCAAGAATTAGCATGACTTTTAAATTTTTTTCCTTACCTGCAAATTTTTTTTCTGTCTACCTGCACTGGTGGGAGATGGAGACATTCATCCATCTTACTGGGTGATGAACTTATAGCCTTAAGGAATTATGCTGGTGGTGGGAGAAAAGGATTTCCTTGGAAAAGCTTCTCTTAGTCTTTTGGACTGTAACATGAACCACTTTTTTCAGTGCATCAGGTTGAGTAAGTTAGGCAGCTGAGGAAAGCAGGGACAGTTCTGTTCTGTTAAACGAGTTGTTCCTGTGCGCAGCAAATTACAAGTTAATGTTCTAACGCAGTTGGTTATTGAAGGCTGCCTACAGAAAGAATAGAGTCTGTTATAGCTGCCTATATGCTTGAAAACTGATCAGAAGCCCATGGTATCTGATGGTGAAGGTTTTTTAGCCTCATTGGAATGCTGTACAACAGCCCTGGAGTTTATAGCTGGATATCACTGTTAATTTAATATCTTTATAGGTATATCTCACCAATCCTGCTTTTATGCTATATTCTCATTTCTTTGTAGCTCTCAATTTAAATAATATTTTTTTCCACACGTTAAAATTTCAGAAGAAATAGAATCGTCTTTGTGTCAGGTTAAAAGAAAATGCTATGGCTGATTGAAATTTGTAGACAAAACAGATACATTCATCTTTGTTCAGTGTTTTGTTGAGCAAATAGTTCGAGCAAATGAGGATAATAAACATAGAATAAACTAGTCTGACTGTTAAAGATGAATTTTCCTCTCTTGATTAAATATGTGCCAAATGGTGACTATTAGGAGTGATTTTGTGGAAACCAGCAGTGCCTGACTTATATTGCTTAATAGTGTGATGTCATCATTTACGAAATGAAGACTTAGAGTCTGTTCTGGGATCATGCTTTTACAATAGCAGATAGTAGCTGAATCCTCTTTAAATTATCTGCTTATTTCTATTTTTGTATCTTGGTAATGGAATGAACTGCTCTGCTGGAATAGAGCAAAAGAACTACTGTGTTTACCAGTTGGGTATGCTGCAGAAGGCAGGTGCTGACCAAACAGGTAATAAAACAATAGAATTATTTGAAAAAAATTGTAAACATTTATGTGTTTATTGTTGGCAAATGTGGTGTTAATGCAGCACAGAATTTAATATAAGGAAGCTGTTGAGGAACTCAATAGTTTTTTAAAGCTAAGGTGGTTTGTCCTATTAATATGTTTGAATTTGAGAGTGAATGGTGTTTGTTATTTTTTTCTCTTTACTTTCTGTTCCTTATTGCTGCTGTTTAATATTTTTTTGTTTTGGTGAGAGTTTAGGTGAAATACTGAGCCTGACAATTATTTTTCAGTATAACCATATTTTAGAAGATCTCTAACAGACAGACCAAGCAAAAAAACCTATTCCTGGCATTGAAATCTTAAAATACAATTTTTATACCACTTAGTTGGGTTTGCATTTAGCTGACCTAAAAATTTTGTGAGAAATTCAGGTGATGAAATTTTTTGTTATTAAAATATTTGTCATATCGGCTTTCAAAATATTTACTCAGTATATAGTTTGTTTTAGAGCTGAAAATAGGACCTTAAAAATATATGTTCCGTGATACATCTTTTAAAGTATGTCATCTTTATCAGAATGGTTTCAAGTGTATTTTAGAAATCTTTTCAGAACTGTCTTTTTAGATGTATAAGATTAGTACAACTGTAGAAGAAAACCACAACTGACTTGTTGAAGTATTTGTATATGACTGTATGCATCACAACCCTTATAAGAGGTTAGTAAAAGAACATGCAGTTTTTTAAAATTTGCTGTAGCATTTAGGAGTGGTTATGTTCTCTGTTTTAGAAATTTGTTTCAAAATAAATCTACAAACGCAACACACAAAGTTGATCATGGAAGATTCAGATTGTGGTGTTAAAGAAGGGAAATGCCACGACTGCCCTGTGTGAGCTGCCAAATGGCAGCTGTACCTGTGGTGTGTGAAACGTGCCCTCCTGTTGCAGCTCTGTGCTTTCGTTGTGTTACCAGGCAGGGTAGCCAGCACTGTGGAACTGTCTTAATGGCCAGCTGTGTAAGTCAAATCTGCAAGAAGTGTAGAAGAGATGTTAATTTTATCAGTGATATGAGCATTCTCACTGCTCACAGCCCCCATGTTATTTCTGTGTATGGAAAACCTGCTTCACTTGAAGTGCTTCTGCTAGGAGAGTAAAAATATGCCAGCAGGAATCCGTTCTTTGGAGGTAAAGTAATGGAGCTGTAGCTGCCTCAGGAGGTTAGCAGCAGGGGCTGGATGCACATAGAGTACCTGTGAGCACTGCCTCCCAGTAATACCAGCAGCTCTGCAGAGCATATTGAGCTCCCCATTGGCATCTCTAATCAGCCCTGTACAGCAAAGGATGACCTGGGACTTGGTGCTTGTACATGAAAGAAAAGTCAGTTTCTGTACCCAAGTACAGAGTTGTGATGAGAAAAGAGTGCAGGGGTTGTGTGGCTTCTTCCCCCCACAATCTCTGCTCGCTTGCTTTTAAAGACTGCTCCGTAATACTGTTTGGGATCCAGAATACTATTTACATAAAATCTCTAACCTCTCTCCTTGTTTTCTTATCACTGCAGATAGCGTTGTTTTGCTTGAGTAATGCCCCAGGAAATTGTTCTGTGTATATTTTCCATAAGAAATATTAAGTGAACCTCTCCTAAGGGCCTTTGGAATCTGTGCTTGAAGCTCTTTGCAACAGAAGGTAGAGAAAGGAGGTTTTTGGTTCGATTTCTGAGTGCAGTTTTACAAGCGGATCAGGCTGATCTAACAGTTTGCTGTCAATGAAAAGGGCAATCTCACTCACAGCTGTGCAGCCTTCCCCATCTTCTCTTGGGTTCTGGTGTGGCTTTTCCCTGAGCAGATTAATTTCACAAAGCCAACGGAAAATGTTCCAATGTATTTGGGGCACTTTTTGAAATGAATCAGCAAGGGGAATCAACTTGCTGAAAGGGCCTTTTGGGTTGGTAGCGAGGACAGCATTATATGTCTTACCCTCCCCAAAAGTAGCAGTCACCTTTTGGATATCCTCTGTTTTAATTGATTTGTGGCAAATGAACTCTTTAATATTTTAGATAAATGGAAAAACAAGCATCTCTCCAGAGTTTTATTTTAAGTGCAGGGATGGTATGTTTTATTATTACTGCTTATAAGTAGATAAAATGACCATTGGGTAAATGTTTCTTAAGTAAGGCATTAGCTTAAGATGGAGTCAATAAAGAACTGAAGTAAGGTCCAGCAAATCTTTTTGAAAGTAAGCCCAAGTGCAAAGAGGATATGCCTCTGACTTGTTCATTTTACCATTAATACAGAAAATCAACTATAGATATGTTTAATTGTCAGAGACATCTCAGATATAATTTTTACTTTTTTTTAAGATCTGATTTTTTTAAACTTGCATACTTGACTATACTTAATATACTTCTGCTGTAGTTTTTCTCAGGGTTTTATCTGAAGACTATGCATGCATAAATTTACAATGAATATATTTTAGTCTAATGGTGAAGTAATTGTAATTTAGTGCTTCATACAACGTGTGTATTAGTACAAATCAAAGGTGGATCTAGAAGAAGTATTTCTTCATACTTAACAGCTACTCATATTTATATGAGTGTATTTATATAAATGTGTGGAGTTATATGTATATAGTGAGGAGGTAATTAATTTGTTTTCCTCTGACACATGATGAAGGGAGCTTATCAGTTTTCTTATTGCTATTGGTCACTTAATAGATTTATCTTTGTATCACATTTGCAGGGTCTCTTTATGCATCATCTGGACTTGAAGCACTTAAAAGGTTTTCTCAGACATGGTGTTAGCATGAGCTTTTGTATGACAGCTGAATCAATGTAATGGCTTAGTGCTGTGAACAGGAGATTGTACACCTCCACCTGTGTTGGCTTGTATATTCATTTTTGGTATTCCATTGCATGTCTATATTTGGTGAGACTAAACCAGAGGAGACCCCACTTCCCTTTCAATACCAGTGGATAGGCAACAAACTGGAACACTGTGAGAAATAACCAACAGCAAATTTAGGAAATGGATGTCAGTAAACCTGCTGTTTGGACTTTGTTTTTCTGTTCTTTTGACTTTCTGTCCTTCAGATTGTAAGGCAAAAAGTAAGAAGTAATAAAATCTCCGATTTATTAAGGAAAAAAAATAAATGGTGAAATTGGACAATATTTAGCTGCAAATACTCTTTAAAATGTTATCTTTAGGCTAATACTTTGAGCTAAGGCAGATAAAATTTAGTGGGAGGATTGTAAATTAAATAAACATCTCATGACTTTTCCAATCTACAATTATTTTTAAGATAGTGAGAGGGACAAAATAAAGCTTTTAACTTGAAGGAGAGGGGGAGAGATGAATATGTGGGGGATGTGAGAAAACTCAACATAAACAGAAAACCAAGCAAGTTTTCAGAAGATTCTACAAAAGCTGATTGAGGAGAGTTGTAAAGTGCTGAAGTCAACAAGATGTGGAGAAACTTGTTGCAAAAATTATCTGCTACTGTAAAACTGTTCTATCTATGATATACTGGTAATAGAAGAACAAAAATACTCCTTTAAATTCTTTGTGTCTAAGGCGTCCACAGGCCTTGAAAGTGGCATTTTGAGAGTGAGAGAAGAGTTTAGCGTGTTGTGCCTTTTTTGATTTATACTGTAAATACCCTGCATGTAGAACAGATTTTAAAACTTAACCTGCTATCAGTAATGTCTGTTAGTGATCCCAAGGTAGAGTATATAAAAGGCTGGATAGCATGTAAAATAAAAATATCAGCTTATTTTAAAGGAGCTGTTTTCTTTGAAGTAAAAAACTGTTATCCTTTAAAACATTAAAGTTGATCCATGGGCTAAAAAAATCCCAACTAATATCCTCCTAATGCACAAGAATGTATTTGAAAGGTCAATATAGTATTTACTAGCAGGATTAATTCAGCAACTGCATATGAAGATGACATGCTCATGATACTAGCAATTCAGATTATAGTTACAGAAAGATTAGAATTGGAACATTGTTAAAAGGTTTTTCAATTATCACTTGAAAAAGAAGTCTGTGTTTCAAATGGAAAAGTTTTAGTTTGTAGGTGATCAGTCTAGACTTAATCTCCTTTAGACATGGTTTTTCTGTTTCTAATGAAAATGTGAATTTTGTGGAAGAGTCAGATATGATATTTTTCAATAATGGATATTTTTGATGACTATTGGTAGTTTCTGTTGGCTGTATTTGTTAACTGTTTTATGTCTTGGTTTGTAAACCTCTATGCTTCTAGTTGCTTTTGTTCTAAGCTCTTCAATAACAGGATGATTCTTACCCTGTGAGTTCTGACTTTATATGTGTTCCTGTATTGTGTGGATCCAAACTGAGGGAAAAAGAATTTCAGCTACTTCCCCTTAATCAAGGGCTACTTTGGAAAGTCTTTCCATTTTCAGTAAATGTCATTCTTTGTGTCTCTGACTTGCCACTGAGCAGCCTTTAGTTGCTTTTCAAGTAAGAATATGTTCTCTCAGGTAGTAAATGTTGTCGAAGAGTAGCTATGATTTGGGAAGCAGTGTTAGTGATGGTGGTTGTTTTACTCAACATGCATCCTCCTGTTCTCCAGCCAAGTTCTAAAAGACCCACCCTCCCAGACAGTAGAGTTCTTGACTCATGCTTGTAAATTTTTGATGTTTGTATTCATTTATAAAAGAAGGATTTTGTTACGAGAAATCCAAAAGCACTACTGTTTTGAAGAGACGGGTAAAACTTTCAGAAAGCCGTGTCACTTTACCAGAGGAACCTTCTGAAGAGATTAAGTTTCTTTCTGCAGCAGTTTTTCATGACATGCTCTGGATGTTCAGGACTTGGTGTATCCTCGCTTTATGAGCTGTGCTATATGCCTTTATAGGGAGATGCTATATAAATAATAATAGTTTTTTAGCTGATTAGTCCAATGAGGTCTGTAGTGACAGGCATCTTGTGGACCTTGATTGCTTAGAATACTTTCAATGCTCATTGACAAGACCAGCATGGCAATATAAACTTCAGATAATCTAACATCAGGATGCTGTTGCACAGTCGTATTAGAGACTCAAAATTGTCTGGTGTCACTTGGTATCTCTTAAAAATGCATGGTGTGAGCTTTGTCTCAGCTACTTCTTTGAGAGGATGACTTGCTAAAGGAAGGATGTTTTTAATTTCAAAGTGTTTCTAACTTGAAACAGGAAAACCAGTAATACATATAAAAGAAACTCAGAACTTGTGTAAAAATATGGTATTTATCTAGTATGTTGTTTTCAGTTTATTAGAATTAGTTTAAAACTGTTTTTGCTTTATTGGGGTTTCCATGAATTCCTGTTTCGTGGAAGGAGCCGTGCAGAGCAGCGTAGGTTAATGTGCCTAGATATTGAGAAGTTATACCATAGACATTTATACATTGTATGTTTGGATAATTAAAATGTTCTTATCAGTTACTGGGAGTAAGAAATGAACAGTATGCAAATGCTTTATCAACAGATAATATGACTGACAAATAAGGAGAGACTGGAAAAAGCTAAAGCACATTGTCCATTTTATGTGAACATGGTTTTAGCAGCTGATTTCAGTTCTTCATTTTTCAGTAATTAGTAGGGCTTGCAGTGGAGCGACACCATTGCTTTTGTTTGACGTGCTGTGCTGGATGCAGGTGTGAACGCAGAGCTGCCTGCCATGGTTCAGGTGGAGTGCTGGGCTTTACAGCTGCTGCCCCATGCGCAGCTGCTGGCAGAGACTATTTTGTAGTCTACCAGCCCTTTAAAGGAACTTCATGTTGTGGACTATTTGCACAACTTCCCAGACAAACATGGCCTTGTAAAGTTGTAGTGTGTGTTAGGTTTACTATCTAACTGTTGCTCTTAGCTGCCCTTGGGTTTGTTACTACATCTGGTTCTCTCCCTTTCTGATTTCTGTATTTCTTTAGTGCAACAGCATGCAGGTAAAGGTTCAGAAATGACACTCATATGAATTACTTTATTTTTGATTTGCAAAACAATGTATATTTTACCTTTTTAAATCTTAAAAGCATCTCTATTTTCACTTATGCTTCAGGTTCCTACAAGAATCTGTTGTTTCACAGAGATGGGAAAGCTGCAAAATTCAGCATTAAAAACACTTAATTGTTTAAATCCTGGTAACTAAAGCACTAAAAAAAGCCTGTAAATATTTGGAGTGAAGAAATATGCCAATTTAGTTCAACTGTGAAGAATGTCGTGTTAATGTAATGACTTTATTTCTGATATTGAGTGGTGGAACTCTCCTGCCCTGTGTAACTGAAACATCAGGAAAGGCAATTTCAGGAGTTGAAACCTCAAGAGCAAATTGGCTGTCCATGCCTTGCCCCTTCTTGCTTTCCTTTTCCTGACTCTTGACTACAGCTGTCCAAATCCTTATACTGTGTATGCAGAGCTGCCGTCTACAGAGGGATTTCAGCCATGGTGGAATAAATTGGAAGGCTTATGATTCTGAGGAGGTTTTACAGACACCTGTAGTAGTTCCCTCTTGTCACGGTGCCGTCCCCCATTCCTCTGCCTGCTGTTAAGTGCCCTGTGGCAGAGGTGGCTGAATGAGACATATGCAGGGCTCTATAGTGCTTTAATGTATGAACAGGAATGGACTGCAGTGACAGTGGCTCAGGAGCAAACACTCAGCCTTGCTTATGGCAGAAGGAGGAAGGCAGGAATTCACTTCCAGGCACAGAGTGAGCTCATATACAAGGATCTTCAACTGCTCTGTGAGTTTAGTGGTAATCTGCATCCAAGAATATTTTCTACCCAAGTACTATTGTGCTCATGAGGCTTAACAGATTGCAGCTTCTGTACTGAGTTTATCCCTGTAGGTAACTTTTTTCTTTAACTTTTTCTTGTTGATGAATCATAAACTTCAGTGGGTTTGGGGTTTTTTTTCCCCCCAGTGCTCTCTATAGGGGTAGAATAACTGATCCTTGCATAATGTAAATACGATGTTTCCCATAAAAGTGGCACAGACATCCAGCAGCTTGGGAGGAACAACAAAAATAGAAACATAACTGATTTGTAGCAGTTGTCTTGAGGCCTTGTAGGGTAACAGAGTTAAGCCTTTCCTTACTCTATCCATTTAAACACCCAGCAACTAAGCAGGGATTTTCTGTGTAGCTCCATGACTGTTTCCAGGCTCCATTTAAAAGGCTGGTGAAAACGGAGGGCTGGTTCCCCAAACCCAGTGCATTGGTATGTTTGTGCTGAAGCACAGTGAGGAGGCTCACGCGATACAGAGTTGGATCAGACCTTAAGGCAGTTATTTTGGGTTGTCTGACAGAACCATCCTAGTTGGGCTTTATATCTTTCAGTTTTATTTGCAGCCATTGAAGATTGAAATTTAGCATCTGAGAAGGGAGTAAATCACTGTGTTTTCCAGAATTTTAATAACAGGGCTGCTTGTAACAGTTGAGAAATTTGTATTTGTCAGACTTATGAAGTGTGGTAGCAGTTTTAGGTTTGTGTTTCACTTTACCTGTCTCATTTCATCTTTGAGGGAGTTTGGTTAAATATCATCTCGGAACTGCCTATTGTGGTTTCTGAAATGCTTCACCTTTTTATTACTGATTTGTTTCCTTGTAGTCTATAATGTTTGCTGATCTGGAAAGCTAGATTTTCAGGAAGGGCCAGATATCTCTTGAGTTTAAATCCTTAACAAAATTCATAAGGCTGTTGTTAAACTACCTTGAAAATAATTTAATTTTTCAGGATTTAAGTTCTCTTGAAGGTTGTGGGGGATTCTTTCCCTCTATTTTTTTTTTCCCCGTTTGCAGCAGATTTACTATTCAATCTAGATATTGTTAACTTAATGAAAAGTTAAATATTAACTGTATCCTCTTTGATCATACTCAGTGACTGTGTTCTGCAAGATGGCTATGCATCTTCAGTGTCCTTCCAGAAGTAGCTGGAAAGGTCATAATTTACTTTAAATGGGAAATATTATTTGTAGTTCTTTGCATGAATGTATTTTTTTTCAGTCTGTATCATCCTGAAGATGAATGTAGTAGGTCTGAAAACTGTAAAGAAACTTCTGGAAGCAAGAGTAGCTGCATGTTTTTTGTAACTGAAAAGAATGCCTTTAGCTGTGGTTTTAAATTGAATGTTAATGCCAGAATGCTTTATTCAAAACAATCTAAATTATATTATAGAGGAATAAATAGAAAGAAATCATATTCTGTTATCTTGGCCATCCCATTAGAAAAAAGCAAGAGCTGCACTGGAGGTTTGAGGGAGGGAGGTACTGTGTTATGAATATGCTCCTACAGAAATGAAACTATTGTAGAACTGAGGAATAACACTTCAAATGAAGGGGGGGGGAAAGGAAATGAAGCTAAAAATCTGTAATACTCCCTGTGAAACACAAATTAATGACTTGTAAAGTGTTATTTCTTTGCCTTTTAAAAGCAAACTTTTTAAAGTGAAATATTACTCATTTAAGATAATAAATACAGCAATATCTTCAGTCATGAAACCCCTCTTACATTTTCAGCCTGTAGAGATGAAGAAAAACAACGTTGTGTGAATCACACTAATATTTTATATATATAGATATAGATATAGATTTTTTTT
>VYXD01000893.1:64264-119208 GCA_013397195.1 Hylia prasina | reverse complement strand
TAAAAAGAAAAAGGAAGAAAAAGAAAAAGAGGACATTGGATGTTGTTTATCAGCCAGGTAAAATCTTCTGATTTGGAGGTTTTATTTCCAGTAAATTTAATGATTTGTCTTTGTGAAAACATGAGGAATGCAAGTGGGTTCTCTTCATAGATCTTGCCCTAAATATCATTATGGGTTTTGCAAACAAAAATGAAACTGAATTAGATGGCCTTTAATTTCACCACTGTGGTCATTGCTCTGGACCATACAGGCATGAACAGCATGTGCTTTTACTTCTAGAAAATACCAAGGTTTAGCTGCTTGGGAGACAGTGCATGGCTCTGTTTGTCATGTCATTATTTTAGGATCTGAACCAAAGGTATATCAAAACACTATAAGGAAGAAATTAGAGCCCAGCAATGCTCTTTCTGTCCTCCACATGTAAACATAGTTGACCAACTTAACTGTGGATGGGTATTTATATCTGTTTTCACTGTAATTTGAACAAAGATAGACCACAGGAGAACAAAGGGAAAATTATTCCTGGTGAAATGCTGGATTTAGGATTAAACTGTGCACAATCACATACTGATGGATTTTCTTTGTCTAAAGTCTCCACTGGACTTAATCAACTAACAGATTACAATAATATGATCTGGTTTGACCCATCATAAATAAGTAAATTTTAAAAAGTGGTCTCCAGTCAGAAGCAGAGCTTTGTTTCTTACAAATCACCCTCAGCTATTTGTGATGGCCAGAATGTGGAGACAAAAAATATTATAGAAATGTAGAAGTTTTTACTTGACACTAACCATGTGTGTATAATCAGAGAAATGGATAGAGATGGCATCCCAATTTGCATCTAATGGAATAAACATAGCACTGTAGGACCCTTAAATATGTCCTTTCTTCTCAGGAAAATTTTTAGCATTAACTTACTCAAATTCTAAATTATCTTGCTGAAGTGGTGCAATGTTAAAAGATACACTTAATGGGTTAGTTCTTCAAAAATGTAGTTACCCATGTCAATGTTATAAAGAATAGGTCAAAAAAAAGTTGCCATTTATGAAGTAGTAAGAGTCATCTTATTTAGTCATCTCCTTATGCACAATGAATCTTGTACTCAGGTACAGACATCTTAAAAGTATATGGGATGTATTAACCTGATTTTATGCAAAAGAAAGGTTAAGACTGAAAGGCTCCAAACCAAAAGAGTCATGTAATAAAATTTGTACCTTCAAAACTTTCAAGAAGAGAAAAAGGCTCTAGCACGACATTTTTGGGATAAAATAATGAACGACTTCACCATTCAACAGCTCTTTGTCTCCACTTCATAAGCTCTAAACTTGCAATAAAAATGTTTTACTGCTATTATTATAGAAATTAGATTCTTAAATGGCTTGCATAAGTGGAAATCTCAACCTTTCCCATTAGAGATATGGATTGGTTTCTCTGGATTTGAAATGATTCTCAAGTTAAGCTCTACAGTTGGGAGCATTTAACTTTTTTGTCTAATCTGTTTGCTTTCTTCCAATTTTTATAAAAGTACTTACATGCTTTCTAGAACTTTAACTTTTAGGAACTTTTGATTTTTTTTAATCTTACAAGTGATGTTTACAAGTCTGACAAAGAAATATAGACTTTACTCTTTGAATTCAAAAATTTTTAAATAAATAGTCTAACCTGAATTATTTGAAACACAATTGTGGTTTTTTTTTTTTTTCCTTGAATGAAGNCACCCACAGCAAAGACTTTCTCAGTTTTCCCTACTCAAAGCGGCAAGAGGTTTTATTGTTCATTTTATTTGTCTTATTATTCATTCCCTGTGCTTCTAGGTATTTTGTTTATTAAATAAATAGTTCTTTCCACTTTTTCTCTGAGGAAGTTATTTTCCCGGACTGGCAGGGGGGAGGGGTGGTTTGAATTGGCTTTCCAGAGGAAACCCCCCTTCGGAGGTTGCCTCCCAAATTTGCCCCAAACTAAGACAAGGTAGAAGACAGGGAAAGCAAAAAAATACTTATTTTACGTTCAAGAATGTGCCTCCTTTTCTTATTGTTTTGGGTTTGGTTTTTTTTTTCCACTTGAATGGTGTCATTGCAAATGAATGAATGGTGATGAAAATTGGCAATTTTCACATTGGAATATTCTTTCAGAGAATGATGATTTGTTGGTAGCAACATGTTTTGTAACCATCAGTTACCTTTGATGATAAAATTGTTTTCAGAAAAAGAGAAAGTCTTCATTAATGTTTCTTTAGAACAGAACTTCCTATTTTGAAATACTTTTGAATTCATCTAAATGTACAAAGTGCAGAGTTGGAATAAAATGGCAATATATGATTATTATCTCTTTTCAAAAGACAACAACAAAAGTGACCAGAAATTATGTCTTTTGGAAGTTCTCTTATAAATTTGGAGAGTTCAATGTTTTGTTTGTTCCAAAACAGATGATGTTCTGATAGCTTAAAAAGAAGACCTCATAAAAATGGGAACCTTGGTTCCTACACAACTTTGGAATGTACTAGCCACTTCTTTTGAGGGACTAGATCATGTTTAAGAAACAAGAGTCAATAAAGATGAATTTATTTAAAGTGCATTCTGACTACTGAATGAAGAACAGGCAAAAACTTCTTTACAAATCTCTGCTGATTCACACCATGTGCAAGGCTTTTTTTCATTGTTCTCCACAATACAAATTCTCTTTGATGTTATTCAAAATCTGTATTTCACCTCTTGTCTATATGGCTGTTTATAATTTCACCATTTGGTCAGGTGGTGAAAGATTGTTAGTAAAGAAAGACATATGTCTTGTAAAGCACAGCTAACAAAGGAAAACTATTTTAATTTTTCTAAATGAAAATGTTGGAGGTATTTATACCATATTTTCAAGAAATCAAGTATCCAAGTATTAAAAAGAAAACAGCTAGTGTTGTCAGGAAGCATAAATAATTACATAGAACTCAGATGGAATTGCTCTTAGATACTAATTCTCATGCTAGTTACGTAAGTTCATTTGATAACCTAAGTTCATCTCAGGAATGAAAGAGATCCAAGATTGGATATATTAAATACAGCTTACTATTGAAAAGCCTTAGATTGAACTGATTCTTGAAATCACAGGAAAAGAAAAAGTAATAGATTTTAGCAAAGATATTGAAGTTTTTTCATGCCAAGGCACACATCAATGAATTATTCTCGCATATTCATCATGTAAAGATTGGGAAAGGCTAATAAGTCACTTGGTTTGTCTAACTTTTGTTTTACTGAAACAGCAAGTACGTGATACTTTTGTTTTCAAAGGCATTACAATTGGTATGCAAAAACTGCCGTGAGACCAAGAAGGAAGTGCAAACTGTAGCCAGAGTGGAAATGTATTCATCCATGTTACAGGTTCAGTATAACTCCAAGACAGAAAAAGCCCTGCAAATTGCATCAAACTTTTTTTTTTTGTCACTGTATTAGGGACCATGACTGTTTTTTTCAATTGCATAAATTCTGAAAACACAACTGATTAGAAAGAATAGGAAAAAGGAGAATTTACATTACAGAATGCTCCTTACTCTTTTTTAAAAATTCAGTTTGGAGGCACTGTTTTCTATCAAATTTTCTCCCTTTCATAACACTTCATTTTTCAGTCAAGGATTCTTTACATTTTGTGAAGACTTTTTAACAGAAAATAAAATTGTAAATCAATACAATGAATTTAGACGTTAGCTGAGACTAACAAGATATTAACACAGCCAACAAAATATGGCTAAGTGGAAATAAGTTTGCTTCACAGCACTTAAATACAAAATAAGTTGAATTTACTATAAAATCAGGGAATGCATTTCTGCAAACAAAAATAAGAAGTCAAAAAAGTAGATAAATAAATTTTCTGCATGGTAAAATGTTGTAGAATTTCTGAGTAGTTATATGGGTAAAATTTAGTTCCAGTTTGCTATGTGTTATATGGTATTGTCCCAGTATTTCACTAGCTTATCACAACCAGTTTTGATTTATGGTCTCAGTTCATTGGAAGCCTGAACTTTCTTTGTTATAGTGAGAGAGAGTTATCAGTGACATCAGCCTTGAGGAACAAAGAATTGAGCACTTTAGGTTCTCTGCTGTGACTTATTTGTACAAATATGCGTTATACATGAAGGCATTGTGAAGTAGGAGCATAATATATTGGCCTTTGGGGCAAAAAAGTTGACATTTTAGCAACATATTGCTTTCATTAGTAGTTGACAAAATGCCACTAAAACACTTTTGTCAAAATACCTTTGTGAACCTATTCTCTAGATCCCTTTCTTTTTCCACTTAAAATACCTAACTTCTGTCAAGTCAGTATCTTTCTCTTTATACCCAGGTTTTAATTTCTCATTCCTTTACAAACATAACTTATCTTCCCTTAATAGATCCTTCCAAATGAATTGAACACCACAACAGGCCCTGAGATGTGTTTCCTCTTTAAAAGGTTTTCGGATGATGTGGGCAAGCATTTAGAAAAATAAAATGTATGTTTTAATTCATGACAAGAATGGTGCAGGCTCCAGTGGACTGTAGGAAGTGAGGAGTCTAAGTTCGTTCTGAACATTCCACATCCTTTAATATCCATGGAATGATCACTAATGTACAGTTTCTCGCTAGGGAGAACTTCGAAGAAGAAAACAGTTTTCATTTTAGGTTTCACAGGGTAACTGTTTTATAATGATAAAAAATTCTAAAACCAAACCCTAAACAACTTTGTTAAACAGAGTAGGACTTACATAAATCAGCTCTGAATTTCACTTGCATGGCAAAGAACTGGATTCAGCTATACTTGCAAGAATTTAACTGCTATGAGAAATCTATTCAACTTTGCTTTGTTCTGCCTCTGAAGTTGTAGTATTTATCCTTCCTAAGGAAGAGAAGTCTTTCTGTGAATCCTAACAGGGAATGCAGATAAATTTTCATAATAAATAAATTTAAGCAATCTCTGGTCCTGGAAATTTATTTTATACGTCTTAATTCCTCATTTTTTCCCACTTCACTTCTTTACAGTCCACTGATCAGGAGCATTATCTTTCTTCATCTGTATCCTCAAAAATGCAAAATCTGTGTAGTATACATGACTTTTTTTTTTTTTTCCACTATGAATTTGGCTGATGACTGGCTGCAAAACTAATTCTGCTTATGTTCAGCTGGAACTTCTGCATAGAAAGAGTTCTGTTGTATTTCATAGAAGGAGTTCTATTATATTTTTATCATCCAGCTGTGTTCCACTGGCTGCCTGACAGCCCTCACTGAGTCAAAAGCTCATAGGATGCCCTGTGTAAAAGACTTGCAAGCTTCTTTGTGGAAATTTCATTGCCTGAAGTGTCCCAGGCCATGGAGGCAGGGATTTGAGGGTTTCTTAAACTTTGTTCCAATGTAGAGATGAAACATAATCTTGACTATTTTGAGTGCATGTCGATAGCCATATAAGTGCTTTACTTAATTATATAAAAAAAAAGGCACTTTGGAGAACTCTGTCAAGACACTTTTTTTTTGTTAAGGTAATTTTTCTTAAAGTAATTACAGTGAAAAAATGAAAATACGAATTTAATTTTTTTTTTAATTGCTGTCTTCTATGTGCTAGATACTTAACCACACGTAGCTGTGTTTTTAGACATCCAAGTCCTCCACTACTTCCAAAATAGTTATTTTGGAAGCTGCTGCCCGGATCTGGAGCTGGTGTTGAACCTGGGAGAGGATATTTTTGAATGGTAGGAGGGTATTTAGAATTTAGACTGAACACATCAATGACTACTTATGTTTGACCTGGTAAGGAGATGGAACTGCATTAAATATGTCACTGCATGCACATCTTGCCATCCTCTCATCCACTGATACGAGTGAACATTGCTTTTTTCTAATCTGAGCTTTCAGTTTTTTCTTTTACTCTAACAAAGCAGCCTGGATACATAGAAATATTTTTATGTCAGTATTTTGTAATAATATGAAGTTTGTACTCGGGCAGAACACATCTGTTCAAAGGAGGTGGGAATAATTCACATTTCACAAGACACACACATAGGTGTCTCACTATCTATCACTGTAAAACACATCGTTGTCTAGAACCTAAATAACATATATATGGGAACTGGTAGAAAGTTCATTGCAATGAAACAAATATTCATTTTTGCATACCAACAACAGTGAGTATGAAATAGGGGAGGGGAGTACTTAAAGGGATTTCTTAATAAAATTCTGCCAGCTTTTGGTTTTATTATTTAGTTGTACATATTATGTAAAATTTGTTCTGATTCTTCATAAATACATTGTTTGGTTCCAGTTAAGAGAAGAGCTTTATTTTTCCAGGAAAAAAAATCTCCTTTATTTTTAGAGTACTTTAAAAAAAATTCAGTGAAGGTGTCATTTATCATTCAGAAATTAACCAGAATCGCCTAAGCTATTTCAGTAAAACAGTCCTCCTACAGACATATGACCTTAGCTACATCCTTGTATATGAGATTATTTTAAAAAACAGTGGCAAGATCAAACCTTAATATTTTTAATTCTGACAATGCAACAGTTTATGAAAATCCAGTGACTTAGTGTGTGTTGTTTTATGAGACTGACTTACATCTCTAATAAACACTAGAACCATAATATCTCTTCTGCTTTCATTTTTCCCCCTTTGGCTCCCTCACTACCTGTGTTTGATTAGGTACAAAAAGATAAAAGCATGTTACCTCAATTTTCACAATGAAAATGTTGAATTAAAGAAGGTTTTAGTTCCTTTCAGTTTTCTTTCTGGAGGCTCCTGGCAGCTGCTAATCATCATGTTTGCAATTTTAAAACAAGACCCCAGGTTAGTCTGTTCAGGCTAGTTCATTTACAAGAATCTCCAGTATTTGATTAGACTCCTATGTTTAATAAGAATGCTAGGTAGAAGGAATTGAGCCATTTATTTCTGTAATGTTAGTAACTGTCTGTCCTCTAAAGGATAATTTAGATTCTCTGGTTAAATGCAAAAATAGGGTCATACATTCTAGTGAGAATAGTCCTAACACATATTAGGCAGCCACATTCTTAACAGTAACCTCCTTCCATTAATGGAATATTTTCAGTGAACTTTTGTTTTGAGTATGTTGTAGATCTCTAGAGATGAGCAATTGGTTTCTAAATGCAATAAAATTAACATTTGAAATGACAAGAAAACTATACATTTGTGAGAAAATTAGTAAATAAATACAATTTTTTTCTCCCTTTACTTTCAAATTCCAAAGTCTTTGACTTGTTTGTACATTTTCTACTTCCAAGAAGACAAAGAGAAGTAAATTAGTTCTGCTTGGGTCATGCAAAGTCCAGCATGAGACAACATTCAAGTAGCACATTCTGTTTGGAGTTCGGAGCTCATAGGTAAAACTGATATCCTCTTGAAACTGAAGCTGCAGAGGTTAGAAAACTTGACCTTCTATCTGTAAGTATTATCTCTAGTAGAGGCATACACTAGGATTGTGCAAGAGTGCAGTAACAGACAAAGAATTTCATGATGAAGTTCCTGAGGCAGATGTATAGTTGTAAACGCAAAGCATGATGGTTCTATAGAGCAAGGGAAAAAAAAAAAAAACCCACCTCAAATTACCTCAAAGATTTTGTTCTTATGCTTTCTAACATGATGTATTTTCCTTTAAAACATAATACTTCATCAGCACTGTACAAATTTTCCTTCCTGTAAGTGCTTTAAGAAACAGATGGCTCTGGCAAGGATACCTAATGTTAATTTGGTAATTGTCTCTATTATGGGACTCGACCTCAGCTCAAGCTTGCCAAGCTTTAAGCATTTTGGGCAGAATTTTCCTGCCTGTTGCATGCCTTTGCTTAAAGGGCAAAATAGAACAGGCAAACTCCATGTCGTTATGCCATTTCAGACATTAGTATACTAAAAACTTTGGCATTTGCTAGAATTTAATCTATTGACTATAGAAGAACTGTCCTTTCAAATGATAAGAACTACTGTCCAGATTTAACAAAACCATAATTTTCTGAAATTGCAGCTCAGACATACCATGAAAATTTGTCCAAGACTGACTACTAGGTTCTTTTACAATGCTGATTGTCATGAGCATGCTGTATTTTCACAGAATTTTTATGGGCTGAGCGAAGTAAGCATTTTCTGTTCAGGAGATGAGCAAGGCCTTTTCTGTAATTTCTCCTGTAGGTTGTTGGGAGATGCTGTGCAGTATAATATGGAGAGCAGAGAAGCTTAAATTGGAATTTGACCAGGGTTGCTTTGTCTGGTGACTCCTGTGCAGGGGGCTGGGTGCCTTTCTGAACGGTGAGGTACTTGCTGGGTGGAGCAAGAGAAGACAGAATTTGTGTGACTAAGAGGAGGCATTATCAAAGTCTTTGAGATGAGCTGGCATCAAGGATAGGTTAGCAGATTGGCGCAGGAGACAGAGGGAAATCACTTTGAGAGTAGCTGTAAGCTAAGGACAAAAATGAACCTACTGTTTAGGAACGTGTCAATTCAGAATATGGATTTAAGCTTAAGGTTTGGGGTTTTTTTTGTTCTCAAATAGTGCAGTCTATCAACAAAATGAACCAATTTCTGTGCCACAGAATTAAACAATGATAGTATCATAGAATGACTTGGCTTGGAAGGGGCCTTAGAGATCATCTAGTTCCAGCTGCCCTGCCATGGGCACCTTCCACTAGACCAGTTTTTCCAAGATCCCCTCCAACTGGACCTTGAACACTTTCAGGGAGGGGACACCCACAGCTTCTCTAGGCAACCTGTTCTAGTGCCTCACCACCATCACAGCAAAGAATTCGACTCTAATATCTGATCTAAACCTACTTTCTTTCAGATTGAAGCCACTCCCCCTGGTCTTGTTACTACATGCTCTTGTAAAAAGTCCCTTCCTATCTTTCTTATGATCTCCCTTCAGGTAGTGGAAGGCTGGAACTGAGGCACTCTTAAATCTTCTTTTCTCCAGGCTAAACAATCCCAGTTCTCTCAGCTTTTTGTCATGAAAGGTGCTCCATCCCTCTGATGACCTTGGTGTCCCTCCTCTGGGCTCTCTCCAACAGCTCCATGTCCTTCCTGTGCTGGGACCCCAGGGCTGGAGGCAGCTCTGCAGGTGGGGTCTCACCTGAGCGGGACAGAGGGGCAGAATCCCCTCCCTCCCCTGCTGCCCACGGGGCTTTGGGTGCAGCCCAGGACACACGTGGCTTTCTGGGCTGGGAGTGCCCATGGCTGGCTCATGTCCAGTTCTCCCCCCCAGCACCCCCAAGTCCTTCTGGGCAGGGCTGCTCTCAATCTGTTCATCCCCAGCCTGGGCTGGCACTGGGGGCTGCCCTGACCCAGGTGCAGCACCAGCACTTGGCCTTGTTAAACCTCATGAGATTCCCATGGGTCACTGCTCGAGCTTGTCCAGGTGCCTCTGGATGGCTTCCCATCCATCAGGAATGTCAACTGCACCACTCAGCTTGGTGTCATATGCAGATTTCTTGAGGGTGCACTTGATCCCTTCATCTGTGTCGTTGCTGAAGATATTTAATAACACTGGTCCCACTGGACTCCTGAGGGACAGCACAGGAAAAATAGGATGATTCATTAGGAGTGGCCTGCCATGCTGGTGTCTGAGGTAAAGGAATGATCTGGGGCAGAGATGAACACAGCTGTTTGGTGGCCTATGGTCCAAAATGGCGTAGGACATTCACCTGTCATTCAGGGAAATTTTGTGTTATGGACATTAGAAAAGTCTCTGTATTTTCAGACACATACACCCACACTCACCCTTCCTAGCATTTACTCCTTCATAGTTGCAGCTTTGGATTTTTCAGAAGATCAAGTCTCCTCGTGTGATAATGACATGTCATAAAAATATAAATTGGATGGCTCATGGATTATGCACAGCTTCATAGCTACAAAATGGGCAGACAGAACAGAAGCATGGCAATGCACTGTTGACAGTGTTTAGACTGTTAACACGGCAGACAGAAGACTTACCTTGGTGATTGGCCCAAGCATTAGGTGACAGTCCCAAAGGTTTAGCAAACAGGGATTTTGTAGGTGGTGCACTTTGAAAACAGCAAAATGCAGTAACAAACAAAATATGAAAAGAAAATTATAGGTAAAAATGAACTTGTCAAAAGACAAGGACCTCTAGAATGTCATGTGGCAGGTATTTATTACACTGTCTACAGCTTGTTTCCCAATTTGTTACTTCCTTTAACTTAACAATAAATGAAGTCAATTTTGTTATCTAATAGCTATTCAGCATATTTATCGTGTGCTAGGGTTTATATTTAAACACTGGGATTTATATAACTCTTGAATTCAATTGGGATGTCTTAGCACAATTAACACTGTTTTTTTGAGATACTGAGGCCTCAAAAATGTGGTAGTGAGTCTTTGTTGAAGAGACAGTAAGATACAACACACATGAAAGAAAATTATCCCATACAGCCAAGAAGGAAAGAAAAGGAATAGAAAGAAATGAGGGAGGGAAAGAAAATTAGATAAATTGTGTTTATATGAAGTACATCAGTACCTTTCCTACTTATGTAGAGATAATACAGCTGTGTGAAGGAACAGTTATAACTCATTCTATACTTTTCCTGTGGTAACCCATTTCCTGTGAAAAATAGGCTCTCAGAAACTGAACATCTCTTTAACCATCTCATACATTTAAAGTTGACAATGTAGCAAGCTATGGCAGAGTATTCTGTACAACTGAAATTTGGAGTATTTTCATATTCTTCCTCTTGGAATGTATCAAATACATGGTGTGTGTATGCAAATGCATACGTGGTTTCAACATTCTCTTTTGCCCTAACATCACTATAAATTATAATTTATTTCCGCTTCAAACATAAGACCTTCAAGACGTGACATTTTATCCTAACAGGATTTTCATTATGAACCTAGCTTTTTCTCTTTTTTTTTCTTCATTTCACAGCATGCCACTGACAACAAAAGAGGTATCATAGTTTAAATGACAGAGGTGAGTAGGTAATCACAAAATAGTGTGCCTAAAATCCTCACAATACAGATGATTTAGAGTGCAGCTATTTCACCAGCTATTGGATTATTGACTGCATTAGGAATGTATTTATCAGAGTGAAAGATGATAGTTCAGGCGGTCTATGTACATAATTGATAGTAATATACTCATAAATATGGCCAAAATTTGAAAGAGAACTTTTTTGGTTCCCTGGTGAGCTGGCAGAAAATGAATGAACTGATTATGAAGTAATATGAAAAGGAATTAAGCATTAAAGAGAACCAAGCAAGTCTTATGGTCAAGAACATCAGCTGTTATTACAAATCCTGACCCATTCAATCAGTGGACCTTCTCATCATGCTGAAATCAAACATACCAAGTATCTGCTAAATCTGGTATGTTCTCAACCTACCGCTAAAGTGAGGAACATAGCTTTTGTTTGTTTGTTTGTTATTTTAATACTTGTTCCCCCATTATTCAGAATTAAACTTCACTGCTATAACCAGTGAACACATCCTTTTTCTAGCTGATGATCTCAGTTGTTATAAACAATTTGTGGGACCCTGAAGATGGATCCAGTGGTGATCAATGTGCCAGAACAAGTACTAATGCAGGACAACCTTCACTGTAATGCTTCTGTTGGACTTCATGAAGAGAGAGAGATACTTCTCAAGGACTGCTAAGATCCACCGTGTGAGTTTACACCTCCTAGTTATGCCTGTGAAACACTGATAATATTTCTCAATCTTCGTAACAGGTGACAGTCCCTCTGCCTGGAGAACGGTTTGGGAAACTAAAGAGTGTGGAACAAAGAGAGCTGCGGCCATTTCACTTAGCAGATCCATGTCACATATAAAACTCTTTGAGACAGAGTTGTGTTTCACTTTTCAAAACTTTATATTATTGATTGCTCTTTCATTTAAACTATTCTATAAATGTCTGTTTTTATATGAAGTTGAAATATTGGAAATTTTTTTGACAAATTTTTTTTGTACCTGTTTAGAAACCTATTAAATACTAAATAATGTGGAATCTGATGTCTGAGCACATGAAATATTTTGCATTTAGCATTTAAAGAAAATACACTCTCCTGAAGCACTGGTGGCATACAGAAATTTCAAGGTGAAAAACTTCAAAGTTTACTTTTACATGTACAAAAACCTATTGGCAAATATTTGAATGTTGTGGATTATATTTGGATAGGCATCAGAATGCTTGAATAAAAATAGATATTTGGCAAATTATATTAAAAATAAGGAAAGTGAATATACTGAATCTCTGTTGAGGTTCACATTAATGTCTTGGCTACAGAACAGTTTACCTGTTTTGAACCAAAATATTACCATACTCCTTTTTTTCTCCATTAGAAATATGTNAGGAAGAGATTGCATTTTGAAACCAGCATAGATCAGATTTTTACAACCTTTATGTGACTTACTCTCAGATGATGGACATAGAAATATTCAAGTTTCACAAACCCAGTCCAGATACCTCAACATTTGTTACCTTAAGCTCAAAAAGGTGCCTTACCTTTAGAGTGCTTGAACTACAAAGGTGATGCCTTGCTCTTTGGGGAACCACTGAGGTCAAGCATAAAAAGTGAAGCAACAGCAGTGAAGAGGAAAAAAATAATCATTTATAGGTCTTTGTGTTGCTAGCTTGAAAGGTGTCTGTAACATACCAATGTTTTGGCCGTTGCTGAATAGATCTGACCCTGTATCAAGGTCATCCTTCCAGCATTCCTGCACTGAGTAGTAGGCTGGAGTGGGTAAGATTCTGAGAGGTGACATAGCCAGGACAGTTGACCCAAACTGATTAGAGGGATATTCCATTTTGTATGAAGCCTGCTCAGCAACAAAAGCCAAGGGAAGAGTAGAGGAAGGGCAGGCATTGGCCATCATCAGCAAATGGGAAATATTAATGATTGTTTCCCTTTAATTTTGCAAGCATGAANATTTGAATGTTGTGGATTATATTTGGATAGGCATCAGAATGCTTGAATAAAAATAGATATTTGGCAAATTATATTAAAAATAAGGAAAGTGAATATACTGAATCTCTGTTGAGGTTCACATTAATGTCTTGGCTACAGAACAGTTTACCTGTTTTGAACCAAAATATTACCATACTCCTTTTTTTCTCCATTAGAAATATGTAATTACATGATAACATTAAAAGGGAGATAGTCTGTTGAAAATTGAATCTGTCATCCTGGCATAATGAAAACATAATTATAACACTCTGTTGCTGAAGGAGATCTCACTGCTAGGAAGCAAATTCAGACAGCAAAATTAAAAGAACAGCAACCAGTAAAGATGATGGGATGGGAAAAGGGAAGGAAAGTTCAGGGAAGTTCAGGGAAGGGAAGTTCAGGGAAGTTCAGGGACGTTCCGGGAAGTTCCGAGAAGGGAAGTTCTGGGAAGGNCATTTATAGGTCTTTGTGTTGCTAGCTTGAAAGGTGTCTGTAACATACCAATGTTTTGGCCGTTGCTGAATAGATCTGACCCTGTATCAAGGTCATCCTTCCAGCATTCCTGCACTGAGTAGTAGGCTGGAGTGGGTAAGATTCTGAGAGGTGACATAGCCAGGACAGTTGACCCAAACTGATTAGAGGGATATTCCATTTTGTATGAAGCCTGCTCAGCAACAAAAGCCAAGGGAAGAGTAGAGGAAGGGCAGGCATTGGCCATCATCAGCAAATGGGAAATATTAATGATTGTTTCCCTTTAATTTTGCAAGCATGAACTTTGCTTTTACTTTATTAAACTGTCTTTGTCTTGATCTTTATTTTCTCCCTTCACTTCTGATGAGGAGGGAGTTATAGAC
The DNA here is from genome assembly GCA_013397195.1 of Hylia prasina. Taxonomy (NCBI): domain Eukaryota; kingdom Metazoa; phylum Chordata; class Aves; order Passeriformes; family Sylviidae; genus Hylia; species Hylia prasina. The sequence goes on along the minus strand of VYXD01000893.1, from coordinate 105,443 downwards.
TGGCTTTGGCTTTGTGGGCACCTGGAATCCAGCCAAGAACAGCCCATTACAATGACCAAAGGTAAAGAACAGAGCCAAAAACCAAAATGTAGACACTTGGATAAAATGAGAAGAAATCATAACAAAGATCACACATAATGTACATTTTGTAGGAATGCATGCTGGGCTAAGTAGCTCTACATAGAAGCTGCTAGTTGTTGACCTTCACCTTTCTTTCCCTGTCTTGTGTAGTTGTATTGTACAGGCTTGGACAAAGGAGGTAAAAGATTAGGGTATTTTGCTTTAGAAATTCAGCTCTGTCAAAAAATGAGATTACATGACATGTATTGTTTTTTTTTTTTTTTTTTTTAATAAAGAAGAGAGAAGTAACTCCTTGCATAACAAATGTACTGATGACATTGGTACTTATGTGGGACTCAGAGAGTTAATCAGTTCCAATTACAGTTAACTGAAAGTAGGAGCATGGATTCATGTTGTTTATTTCTCATGTGTAGAAGTACTGCCTACAGAGATCCTGCAAGTTTTATTTTTTCTTGTCTGAAGTCCCACTCGCATTTTAATAGAAACTGACACGTTCCTCTAAATTTCCCTATTTTGAAGTTACAGCATTTCTCATCTATAACTGTTTTGACCAGTTTAACAGCAGATACCTTCATTTCTTTATATGTTCTGTAAAAGGAATAAAGAAGATGTGGGTGTGTTGCTAAGTAGTCTATTTGACAAAAAATCCCTACAATAAGGTTGGAACATAAGCAGTTAACAGTACATGACCAGAAATGGTGGTATTTTAATCATGGGAGATCATGGCAGAATTTAGCCCATCCATTAATAACTGTCTATGCTAAATCCTTAGAGGATATAATTTGTATTAGTTTTATTCTCACTATGTGATTTCTCAGTTCAAAGAAATACAAGACAGTTTTTACTTCATATTTTTTTGGTTTTAACTACAGACCTCAGACCATGGATACAGAAGCTTGTCTGATATTCAGTTTATTGTTGGGATCAGACTCTCAGGACAAAATTACTCTAGAATGAGTTTAGAAAAGATGAAGCATTGACAGAAGTCTGAAACATCTTCCAGGATCTGTGTGAGCCTTGTGCAATTTGGCTAGTGTGTCTTTTGCTACCACTGTTACCAATGACAAACTCTTTTGGAGACCTTTTCTGATTAATGAAATTTCTTCTTTCTTTTCAGAAAAAGCAGGTGGGTGCAGCAGTGGGTGCATTGCATATTTGTCACCAACAACTCACTCTTGATCTCTTGGCAAAGTGTACCAGAACCATGAACTTAAGACCCTATTCAAAGAACCGTGATGGTTCCTTAGGCTTACAAATTGGTATGGTAATATTTCATTTAAGCTCAACGATGAAAATCCAAAATACGCCCAATCGAAGTTGAGAAGTGTATCAGTAGAATTATTCTTTGGGATACTGGTATATGTGGTAATTGCAATGATTAGTGGCAGAAGATATTTTCAGGTTCAACCCTTCTTTTTTTTTATTTTTTTCCCTTAATGGAAATGCTTCTCTTTCCACATTTTGTCCATAGCTCCTCAAACAAACTTTACCCAACCTTAGACCAGATATTACTGCTGTGAAATAGATGAAATAATAATTCTTTCACTTTGATGCTAGCAGTCCTTCAAAATTTAATGCTTTTCAAGAATGGCACACCAGCAGCACTGCCTTGAAGCCACTGGAGCTTCCTTCAGGGCTTGTGTTTCCTTGAGTTTTCATCATTCCTGAGACTAAGCACAAAACATGCATTAGTTCTGTTCATCTCCCCCAGTTTCAAACCTGCTCTTCTGCTTAATAAACGAAGTGCATTTATAGGGGCCTACAACTGGCAGGCTCTTTGTGAACAGGCTGGATGTTCCTTGTTATGAATATTTCTCTCTGGGCCTGTATTCCTTCCACTCATGCCAATTCGTCGGCATCATTTTATATTTTGGTATTTGACAAAACATCCACTGTTCAAATACCTAATTATATTTTCTGTCTCACAGCAAGAAAGTGTTTTTGTTCATAAAATTCAGGGATGTAGTTTTGATTATGATGTTAAAATGCTACTTAAAACTGTTCTCTTTTTTCATTAAAATGTTTTCCCCTTCTTATTGGCCTCAGAGATACAACATATTTTCTCCATGCAGTTCCTAAGGGACAGTAAGCAATATGCTACATGTCAGTTACATCATACATAACACCTGGAATAACTCAGCTGCAAAGGTTCCAATTATTCTACTTACACATTTTTAATTCTGAATAGGAAGCCAAGGATTTAATGAAGAATTGTATAATTCTTTAATGGCAATTTTATGGCAACTTGGTTGGCTTGTTTTTTTTTACTTTAATTTGGATCCATTTGCACAGCTGGGTGTAGCTAAGAAGTCCCTCAGGCACACAGCAGTTCCTGGCTGGCATAAATTCAATTCTGTCTTGTACTGCTGCTGTCTGAAGCCAACATCTGCAGTGTGGGGTTCTGGAAACTCAGCTAAGCTGCAGAAAATGCTTTAGCTCTATGTATAATGCTGGGTGGCCAGACTGGAAGATCAGAGCTAGCTGCTCCTGATTTGTTATGCAGAGCTACCTTTAAATGGCCTTGTTTGTGAACATTGTGGTTTAGTCACATCAGCAAACCCTTTGTTTTATTCTTCTGAGATCTAGGTCTGACTTTGGTTTCAGCCTTAAGAGCTGGCAAAGATAGGAAAACAAATTCAGGGAAAAGTGCTTTATACCAGCTTTGTGATTCATGTTTAAAAATTAATAATATGTACCCCTACTTTTAGAGAACTGAATTTGATGAAGAATCTGAAAAAATTTATAGGACCAATTTTGTACTGATCTGAAAAAATAGACTAAAAATCCTCTTCTTCAGCATGCATCAAAGACCTATCATGTCTATCACCTCTTCCTGAAATCAGTGGATCAGAGCCAAGAAATGTATATCAAATACAGGGCTGAAAATACTCTGCTTTCTAAGAAAATTAGCGATAAAAATATGGGTACTGTCTCTGTTTTTTATTATTGTTATTTTTTCAGTTTTGTTAAGATTAGATTGAACAATACCATTATTATTTTTGTAGTACTGGTTTTGATTCATTCCCATCTCTGACTACTCACTTCTATAGAGATCCCAGCATCCTCATCATGCTGGGTCTTACAAGGGCCATAAACCATACAAAGCTGAAGCAAGGATCCTCCTGCTAATGTTTTTTCTTACTTAGTTTCTGGGAGGAAGAATTTTTGCCCCCAAAGATAAATATTTTCACTGTTGAAAGGCAGTGACAGAGTTGTAGTAGAAGTCAGTGTTCAATCCATCCCATCTGTGGGTAAACACAATGTTAGATTTCTTTTCAAATGTAAACAACAGATGATTTTCAGACATGATTTCTTTAGAGTCAATTTAAAATGTGAGAATTAATACAGCATAATATAAATGTCTGGCAGTTCAAAGCATAAAATATTTCATCTTTGAATAATGGTTTTATAATTCAGAAAGTGATTAAAACAATACATTGACTCTTTAACATGAGCCATGATATCCTGGGGATTGACTGTCCTATGGGACTTCCAAGCTGTCTTTTCCTCACAATCTTTCTAGAAAATGCCATAAATTAAATAAGTAAAAAAAAAAAAAGTTAAATTATATGCAGATGTTAAATAACCCCTTAGCCCAGAATAAATATATCGTGTGCAAGGTACCCTGTTCCCAGGCTCAAGTTCAGTTCAACTTTGAGATGACTTTCAGAAACAGAATTAAGAAGCAGCAATTGTAATAATGACCATCTCTCAGATGTTAATGCTAGTTTTGCATCATCAGCTTCTAATCAGTCATATCTTTTCCTTTTGTAAAGGAAGAAAAACACATAGTGCAAGTATACCTGATTCATCAAGGTGTGATTCTACCTAGACTCTACTACTGAACTGTGATGATGCAAGGTATCTAACATCCAAGGAGGTAATACTCAGGGAACTTGACAGCTGAAAATTCAATTATTTAAATAAATTTATTTTTCCCTCCCAGGATTTTTGGAGGTGATGAAGGCCATATGCTTAATTTCTGCAAACTCAGATAGTGCTTTGAACTGTCATGAAGAGAAGAGTACCTACGCTAATTGTTTTAAATGACAAAAACATAAATAGAAACAAACTTGTGAATTCATTGACAAGTGAACTGATCTTATAAAGTAAATGGCTATATTTGCTTAAAAGCCTTTCTTTTCTATCTAATTCCAGCTGATCTTCTCAGTATCTATATCTACCATCACAGATTTTTTTAGTAACCACATTTTTGGGGTTACTAACTTTCTGGGGAAAAAAATCAGCTAAAAAGAAACTGTACTCACTGAAATTAATAACTTAATAGTACAGTGTTGTTTGGTCTTTTCTTCTAACAAGTGTAGTATGAAGGAAAGAGGATGTGATGCTTGAATTTTTGGCTCAGTTGATTCCATGTCTTAATTTTTTCATTGTGTTCCAACTATAATTATCCATTCTTTATTTCTGAAGCATATACCTTATTTTATCTTAAATCTTGGTCAAACACCTAATTCAAAATAATTCCAAAGGAAAGAACTCCAGATTTCTTGAAGATAATATTGCATAATGATTATAAAAATGGACTCTTTAGGATCATGTTTGAGATCTGGAAATCCTCCTCTACACCTCTGATTTATCAGTAAAAGTGAGAAGAGATCACACTGTAATGCATGTAATTTGTGACAGTTACAGTTGAGAACACAGTCAGGATGGATGTAGCTCTTATCAGACTAGGGTGAGAAGGATAGGGGAGGAAGGGAAAAAGGGAGAGAAGTGCACACCCATGGGTTTCTCAGTTAGCTGCTACAGGTGATAAAGCTGCTCTAGAAGGTGCTAACAGGAGGGCTACGCCCCTCTATCTTTCACTGCTATGTCTCTATGCAAAACCAGTAAATACTTGCAATTTACAGGCGAACTGTGGGTAAAAGTTGGACTTCACTGAATTCCGTAAGTAAGCAAATACTACCTTGCTTATTCTGAGGAAGACTTAGTAATTTTCTAGTTCACTGAAAGTGATATGCTCAAAGGTAATGGTTTGCATGCTGCACAGCTGTATATCATGAAAATAGGAGAGGATCTCTGTCTGGTTGTAGAGATTTTGTTTTGGTTTGCTGCAACTCAGAACTAATCTAGGCAGTCGGAAAGAAAGCACATTGAAGATTCCTTACTTAAGAGTGAAAACAATCAAATTTGAAAATAAAGACAACTATTTTGGACTCGGACTGAATCACACAATCTGCAATGTTCTGATTTCTCACACTGAAACACAGAATGTGTTTTGCCTCATTCTGCCCTCGTCTTTAATTAGATATTTAACTTCAAACAGAATACTAACAGAATTAGTCAAAAGAGCAATGCAAAGCATTTGAGCCTTGGTTTAGCATAAAAGTGTTTAATAGCAAATTCTTGCAACTGAAATGTTTTAATTTCTACAGAACAGCCTTTTAATTGGCATAAGTAATTATTTGCACTTCAATAAACAAAATCAGCTTTTATCTGTGTTTCATTAAATAATTTGAATTTCACTAAAAAATGAAATTTTCTTGTTTTTGTTTGGTAGAGGAAATTTTAAATCAAATTTTAGATTTTGTCATATGAAGCTTAGAAAGCCAAATAGTGGTGAATTGAAGATAATGCATGAAGTATCTGGAGTTCCTAGACCGTATTCAAGTTTCATGTAATGCTTCTAAAATAAATAGATCATCAAGCTGTTTGTGTTTAACAAACTCAGTTAAAATAGTTCAAATTACATCTGCTTTTTATTTAAACACAGGCTTTTTTCAAAATAAAGTTTATCAGCCTTTTTGTTTTCCACTATACCTAGAATCAAACTCCAATATAAAAAAACCNTTCCTTCTTGTTTTCATGGAAAAGCCTATGTGTAATCCAACAAAAGCAGAACAAACAAAAATGTTCAGTAGGAAAACTGGGCACTTGTCTTGGTTTGGAAAGACAGATATCTGCCAGGGAAAGCTCGAGCATCCCTTGGAATGGAGAATGTAAACCCTCTCCCTCCAAATAATTATAATTTTGAAATTAAGGGGCTTTCAGACAAAGATATGGGAATAGGAATAACAATTCTTTACTATAATAGAAGTACAAAAAAGTACTTTTTTGGTACTACTGTACTATTTTGGTATAGTAGTACCAAAAAAGCAAACAAAGAAAGAAAAAAAACCCCACTGACAGTCAGAATACTGCCTGACACCCTGTTGGTCAGGGTGTTTGCAGCAGTCCAGTTAATTCCTCCTGTAGTGACAGATGTGGTTCTGTTAGAGCAGAGATGATCCTGTAGAAGGGTGTCGTTTTCCTCTGAAGGTCCAGCAGTCATATGATCGGTCTGGTCTATCTCTAGNGAAGATAATGCATGAAGTATCTGGAGTTCCTAGACCGTATTCAAGTTTCATGTAATGCTTCTAAAATAAATAGATCATCAAGCTGTTTGTGTTTAACAAACTCAGTTAAAATAGTTCAAATTACATCTGCTTTTTATTTAAACACAGGCTTTTTTCAAAATAAAGTTTATCAGCCTTTTTGTTTTCCACTATACCTAGAATCAAACTCCAATATAAAAAAACCAACAAAAACTAAACAAACAAAAAAACCCCAACTGACCAACTGAAAATATTCTGCTAATTATTGAAATCAGGTCTAATTTTGCACAAAAATTTTGACAAAAAGAGGGTTAGATTAACAGAAATTGTTAAATGCAATGATGATGTAAAATTCTGATTTTAGATTCTGGCCTCACAAAAAAGAAGCCATGCCTTAGAAGCATGTACCTAAGGAGGTACTTGGAGAGCAATAAGGAAGTCTGCAAGCTGACCCAGTAGCTCATGGAGAGAGTTTAGCATTTGTGTAATCAAGAATTAGTGGATGTGCCAATTCATATGATAGAGAGGATGGAGACAGAAGCACTTTTCCTTCTTGTTTTCATGGAAAAGCCTATGTGTAATCCAACAAAAGCAGAACAAACAAAAATGTTCAGTAGGAAAACTGGGCACTTGTCTTGGTTTGGAAAGACAGATATCTGCCAGGGAAAGCTCGAGCATCCCTTGGAATGGAGAATGTAAACCCTCTCCCTCCAAATAATTATAATTTTGAAATTAAGGGGCTTTCAGACAAAGATATGGGAATAGGAATAACAATTCTTTACTATAATAGAAGTACAAAAAAGTACTTTTTTGGTACTACTGTACTATTTTGGTATAGTAGTACCAAAAAAGCAAACAAAGAAAGAAAAAAAACCCCACTGACAGTCAGAATACTGCCTGACACCCTGTTGGTCAGGGTGTTTGCAGCAGTCCAGTTAATTCCTCCTGTAGTGACAGATGTGGTTCTGTTAGAGCAGAGATGATCCTGTAGAAGGGTGTCGTTTTCCTCTGAAGGTCCAGCAGTCATATGATCGGTCTGGTCTATCTCTAGGAATCCAGAGGAAAACAGGCTGACTTGGTGTTCTGAATATCAGATTTTATCCAGGTAGGAATGCTTGGCTCCTCCCACTGGGTGGAACACCTCAGAAAGGGATGATGTAATTTTATCAGTCATGCAGTGAGACTCAATGGCCCATTAACAGAAGATATCCCCTGGAGGGAGGATGGGTCTAGAAGAGATAAAGAGAACACCCCTCAGCCGGTTTCAACAGATGGCAATAGAATACATACTTTTGGTTACATCTTGCATTGCAACCCAAGACAGCACTATTAGTGGAATAGAAAAAAAAATATAGGAAACAGATTTTTGTAAAGAAACATAGATTGAATATTGAATTTTAAATGCTGGGATTTTCTGGCTTTTGAAAATCAACATCTTAACCAAATATGATGACTTGATCTAAAAGCTGAAGTCTACAGTAAATTAGAGAGAGTAGTTTACAGAATGTCTAAAAATGTCTGGTTTTAAAATGGGGAAGTGATTTTTTAATCATTCACTTTTTAAAAATGATTTAATAAACTTTATTCTCTAGGTCGTTGAGAAAACATGATTTTGCAGATCATTGTATCCTTTTGTTAGCAGGAAATGGGAGCAGGCTTCCTATCGCTGTTAACAATCATTATATCCCTGTTTGCAACTATTATTGTATATTATATACTACATTTGCATTTCAGATCAAGTTTTGTTCTACTGACACTTCCCATATTCAGAAACCTCTCAGGTCTATAAAGAGTACCTTGCTTCTCTGTGCCTTTTTTTTCCCCTCCCTGGAAGAAAAGGAAAGGTAACATTAATAAAGACATTCACTGCTGCCTTCTCAAAGGACAGACAATGTGTTAAGAGTGTTGGCCCTGCTTAAAAATGCCAACACTTCTCAGAAGGAAACAGGATACCCTGATCCAGCTGGAGCAGAGGAAGCTCCTAGAACTTATTTAAAAGTTTATATAATAAGCTGCCCAAAGATATTTTGAGTTGTTCATAGATACGCTATTGCATGATTAGCTTTTGTTTGTACTGAAATTCTTGAAATTACTTAAACAGTAAGTGCTGAAATACTCTTATCTAAGTGCATTTACAAGTTGTGCTGGAATCAAAATAATGTACACAGGAAGTTTTATAAGGACATTATATTCTAAATTATGAGGACTAGCACTTAGAGATGATTTCAGTTTTTAATCTAGATTTATGATATGCATGTGCTTTACTCATATGTGCTGTAGATGTTAAGCTACATAAAAGTATCTATCGCCGCTGCTGGAACCTTTGTGATAGCTCACAAAGCTATTGTTCTGCCGCAGCGGAACGATTTCAGTGGGATGCAGCCCCTGAACGAGCCATGGGAAGCGCGGCTTGGAGCGCTCGGCTGTGGTCTCGGGGTCACCAGTTATGGTTGTGATGCAAGCAGTGAAAACAGGACTCATAGATTTCAGCATCAGAAGGCTTAAAGATTTATTAGAGTTGACTCCATTCTTTCTGGGCCTGGGCTATTCTCCCAGGTGAAGAGCATGCTGCTTCTTCTTTCCCTGCTCTGTCCAGCTCTTCTGCAGCACTCACCTCCCCCCCAAATCTTTCCCATACCAGGGAGATAGCAAAACTTCACTCATTGGTTAGGAAGGAAAAACAATCCCCATCTTGTGGAAGACAGAGATACAGGAGACAATTGTTTACAGAACTTGTGCTGCATTTCTCTGCTTTCCCAGAGAATATTCCTCTGCAGGGAAAATACATTATGTTCATGTAACACTCGGCTCTACGGCTCGGAAGTTTTTTGCTCGGCGCAGGTTGGGGACAAGGAATGAGAGGGAGTTCTTTGTGTGATCCAGTAGTTTTTATTCCCCCAAATAGCCAGTGACAGACAGACCCCGGGCGCCGGGCACAGCACGTCATAAACCTGGGGGATTCAAGGGGAGAGGAGCGATTTTTGACCAGCAGGGAGAGGGTGTGGGCGGGGAACACGGGAGAGCGTCAGACTTCTTGAACTAATAGAAAACCAGTGGAAGGAAAACAAATTATATGGACGAATAATACATAGGGGATCAGGGGAACCCCCAAAACAGGCTGTGACAGAGATTGGTCCAGTGAAAGATTGACTTAGAACCTTCAGGAAAAAGGGTTGGGGTCTGTAATAACTGACCGCTCCGGTGGAGAAAACAACTTTTGGGACAAACCCTGAACTCAGACAAAAGAAGGGGGTACAGAACAGTCCAGTAACCATAAACCCTGAACAAACTGCAACAGGTATCCTATAATCATTATGATATTTAAGCAACATGTTTTTCAGACAAGAAGGAACAAACATGTGAAAGAAAAATCTAGGAAGTTGTGGGAAATCTGGAAGCAGGTGAGATAAATCATAACAGGTTTATGCATTTCCCAAAAATATACATTTCATCAATTTCAAAGTTAGCAATCAGGTTAGTAGTTTTCCAGAAAGAGTTTTATATAGCCCTTTTATGATGACTTTGTGGGTTTTTTTAGTCACTTAAAATGGTAACTAATACAAGAAGTCTCATTTTTTCTTAATTAATGGTAAAGGCAAATATGCTATTTTACCTGGAAATGTACACGTCTCTAAATTCAAAGTTTTAGAAAAAATGTGTAAGAGCCTGACTTTGCATGCAACATGTATAAAATGCATACTGCCTTACATGCAGACACTGCACTGTTTTCATGTGATCAGCAAGCACACTTCACTCCTGGCAATAATATTGTCATTAATCGGGTCTGGTCACATTCAAGAATTCGGCAAACTGAAATGAAACTGAACCCTCATTAATTATAGTTATATTGGTTGCTTGGATTCAGGACCATATTTATCTCATCTGTTCCTACCAAACTAAATAACACTTGTTTATTCCAAAAACAGTCCCCACTGAAAGAATGTCAAACTCACTGCTTCCACAGTAATCCTTTTCATTAATAGCGAGGGTTTTATGTGATTTCTCTGATACCCTAACTCACTTCTATTGTGATCAGTTCTGAAGGAGTTGCTAAAATCAAATCTGCAGTTGAATACAAGGACCCTCAGTAAATAATTTCTGAAATTAATCTTAAATATTGTCTGAAATGAATTTTTTTTTATAAAAAGTGTTCTAGACTTGAGATTTCAACATGCTAATAATAGAGTTAAAACATACTGCTTTGAGTCCATGAGACATTATGACTACTAAAAATTTGATTAGATACAAATTGAGACAAAACAAATGGGTTTTAAACCTTTTTTTCCTTCAGAAATAGCAAGATTTTTTTATATCAATATTAGTACCTTGGTATAAGTTCACAGCAACCGTACTGAGTACCAGGTTTCAGGGCTTTTATTAAGAGTGGAAAATATAAACATAATGCCCTGACTATAGCAAAGGGATGACTCAGGTAACTGATCGGTCTTTCACCAAATGCAAGGACAAAGAAGTGGCTCATTTTCTTTATCTTATTTGATAGTGTGCAATAATGGAAGCCCTGATGGTTTAGCTGAGGTGTGTGAGTTAATGGTCTGAGGACTGTGGAAGGTGGCCCAGGCACTTTGGTGCAAGTGGTTCTCACAGAATAAAACATCCTTTGAATTAGTAAATCAGGTCAAATTTCTATCTATATTAAATAATACAGAAATTAACTGATGGGTTCTTTCAGGTCAATTAATTATCATTAACTGACTTGCATTTTTTGTACTTGAAGTACATATTAGATTGAACAAAGATTGTGCAGGAATATATATATTCAGCAGTTACTCATGATGTAGGTGACTGAAGTGAGCTGTCTTGTTTCTGGATCATTAGTGTTCTGCTGTGCAATAGAAAAAGATCAGAAAATGGAAATACGTATATTTAAGACTGGTGTCCCAAAAAGTAATGTTTTCAGAGGAGTGTAAATTACCTAAGTAAAAGTCAGGACTAAATAAAATAAGGGTTAAGTTTAAACCCATGATTTCTTTCAGTGGGCTGACCTCAAGCCCAATAAGTTGTCCAAAACTTTTGTTGAATATAAGTAGACTTCGTCTGAGGACAGTAGACTGGATATCAAGCTGAGCTAAGGTTCAGTGAGTTGGTTATTTTTCCAGGGTTCCTCCTGAAATGGAAGGCTAAAATTTAAACCAGCATATAACCTTTCAAGAATACTCACTACTATGTCACATTGGTGTCCTGGAGATTGCTCTCCTATCCTGTCTCAGCCAGCCCTGGCGCTGGTGACAAGTACAGTACAGCCCAGTTTATGGATAAACCAGGCTGATCCGGTGGCTCCTTGCAACGGCAGCGTAGCGTGATGAAGGCGAGAGAGAAGGAAGGGCACTGCAGAGGGGATTCCACACACGTTTATTAGAGTCCCTGGCTGGAATCTCCTCACCCTGGGGAAACTGCCTCAGCAGAACTCCAAACTGTGGAGTGCAGCAGCTTAAGTATGGGGGTGGGGAAAGGGAAAATACAGAGGATTAACCAATGAGGGGAGTCCAGAGAGTGGCTCGGGAGATGAGGGGCACCTCAGGGGGCCACTCCTGGAAGGGTAGGAGGGACCTCCTATGGTCCTGTCTTATCACTTGACGCTCTCCCCTGAACTTTCTGGAAGTTTGGGGGGAGCAGCCGATTGACAGGCAGTGGCCAAGAGGAGGGGAACAGGGGATTGACAACAAGGAAGGGAGGGGAGAACTTAGGATACAGCCAAATGGAAAATAACAGTAGAGGTACATGGATTGAACCAACAGAACAGTACCTCAAACATATTAAGATAAAAACACACCACTACACTACTATAATTATTTTATACATTTTACCATAACAATAGATACAATATGTGTATTTTCATAAAAATAAGTTGCACATTTCTTTCATTTGAAATAAACAAAATAATTCTCTCATCTACTGGAAAAGCACTTTGACCTCCCATTAGTTTACTTAGAAGCTTTAGTCTGAAGATTGCTGTAATATGCCAGTCAAAAAGGATATCTTTCATAAAGTCTTTTTAGCAAGCCAGTCTTTCTGTTGAGAAGTTACCAAAGAGTGACGTATTTTAAAATAATGCCATCTGTGTATTTAAACCTGTTTTGTCTTTCTCTTCCTCAGTTCACAGATATGCTGTCCTCAGCTTAAACAAACTTCAGCTATGCTGTTTTGAATACACTGAGTTACTTGTGCCAAGAGTTTCTGATTCTGGAAAGAGATCTGCTGCACTTAACTATGTTTGACACTTCTTCTGTCAATTTAGAACTACATAGAGATTGCATAATGGAATTACATATAGATTTCAACACAAAATGGACATTCAGCCTGTCTAGTATGACTTGTGACAGCACGCCTGGTATTCAGGTGGGGAATTTCAGCAGAAGAAGGGCTAAGAAGCTTCAACAATTCAACGTGATTGCAGTCCACTCAGATTGTGACTGACACACATCTGAGTTGTTACAGAAGAAAACATTAGCCTATAGAAATACACCATGTTCCATACAATCTTTTTCTTGCATGATGCTTAGATGATATCTACATTTGAAGTGACTCCAGTGTGCCAAGGCAAATACTGTTCTCTTCAACAGTTCATTATTTCACTACATCCTGATGTCAGAGTACAAAACGACGTCAGACACTCTGATGATTTGACATAAATAATGTCAAGGGATACAGAATGGTAAGAGACCAATAGTTATAAACAATGGGTTATGAATAACAGAAAATTAACTGAACATATACCTGAAGTTTCCCACTTTTATTTAAGTTCAGCATTGCTCACTGTATAAGCACAAGGTGTGGTAGTTTCCTTGCATTCTTGCTCGGTTGCATTGTGTTACTTCATATACAATATAGTAAGCCACTATAATTAAATTGAGCCAACATGCTTTAAAATCTGGGCCATAATTTAATCTACCATGATATTCAAGTTATAGGAAACTAGAAGTAATATATTATTTTTGTAAGGAAATTACTTGGATGTTATCTGACTCATTTAAATTAAAAAAATAAAGTAAAATATAGGAACACCTATTGTTTGTTTCTACACATAGTGGAATGTTTTCTGATTCTTAAGGAAGGAGTTGCATTGGAATATCTAAGTCTAAGTTGTGCTCACAAGTTAAATATTCCTGAAACCCGGTGTTAGTATTTTCTGTGCAATATAGGCCACACTTAATTCTGATAATGCAAGAAATTATATGCTGGAGCCTGATTTTTTGTTTTGCTCACATATGTTTAAAAGTTATGTTTATACAACTGTCTGCATAGTCCAATCCTTCAGAATTTAGCAACCAATATATGAATATCTTTGTATGACTCACACACACTTCTTGTTCTATACTAAGCAATAATCCCCTCATTTCTGATGTGTGACCCTGCAGCTAGCTGGAGTTAGTTTCAAAGACTAACAATATTTATTGGGCTGAAAAATCCAGAAAAAACTTGAAGGTGAGTCAGTTTTAGTTCAATNAATAATAAATAAATAAATAAATCTTAAATTCCACTTGAAACATAAATTAGATAATATTTACAGGACAAAATCAAGCCCTTTACTAAGTTCAAAAAAATATGACTGCATTATTTTCCCCCTGGCATACCCTTCAGATCCTTATGAAAACAGAAGTCCTTACCTCTGTGAGAAGGATTGGTCTGTTGACATTTTCAGCCAGTTCAGCTTTTGGATTAGCACCTAATTGTCTAGGGTTTGTTCTGAACCATAATTTTTAAAAGGCTGAAATTACCTATCATGCATTCACAGAAACACTAAAATTCTTTTCTAGATATTTAATGTTGTTGGAAACAATCTTTTTGCTGTTGTTGTTTGGATTATTTTGTATTAGTGACAGAAAGGAAAGGATTTTATTTTATCAGTCCTGGAAATGTGTAGATAAATAGAAATTTCTTTAACAAAGAATTCTTACATTTGTAATTTATTTTAATTTAATCTCTGAACATAGCTTAATCTCTGGATATCATAAAAATATTTACTTTTATTTATGCAACAAGGAATTGAAATATAGTATAAAGGTATACATATTTTTTTCTGAAAAAGCAGTGACGATAGAAGGAGATTAGTTTTGTGTTCTATATCAGTAATGGATACATGTATTCTGAAACTGAGAAAGAACACACGATATCATGGTACAAGGTTCTTAGGAAATAGTTAATGGAGGACGTTTCTAAGAGATTATTAGATTCATCAAAAGGGTAGGACATGCTCAAAATTAGTTCCTTCAATTATCTTGCATGTGCTTCAGAAAAATCAGAGCCTATGAGTCCTTGAGCTAAAACTCAGATATTTGGGTATTTGGGATATTTCTTATCCTAAAGCCAGCTTTCAATACTGTAAGGTTTTGACAGTGTCCTGGACCAAATATCCAGCATACAGCAGGAAATGTTCACAAACATGATGGCTATACTGCCTGAAGGACCAGGCACAATGACTTGTACTAACTGAGGCAACATTTGACTAGTGGTCCGTTTCCAGTGGGGCTCGTCAGGGATCAGGTTTTGAGCCAACTCTTCCATGTTTTATCAATGACCTAGACACAGAAGCTGAGTGCACACTAAGTTTGCTGATGGTACTAAACCATGGGGAGCCATAGATTCCCTTGAAGAAGCCTTACAGAGAGACATGATAGCTTTGAATGCTGGGATGGAATTGATTTTACAATTCACTACTTTTTATAGTTGCCTTGGTGCAATACTCAGAACCAACATAGTAATGGCAAAAACAATGTAAAATATTCAAAGAGGAGTTTTTCATGCTTATAGAGACTAATTTTCATGACACATACATCTGAAAGTTCATTCCTACATTTCTGAAAATACAATATTTCTTTCACAATTACCCGTAAAGAGGAAGTTGAGATTGCAGGTTCTGTGAATTTAATATATGCAGGTAGAGACTAATATTATTTACTTCTTTGCTTCAAAGTTGAATAAATAAATAAATAAGCACACCCCTGGTTCTCTAACAGGAAAAGAAAAATAAAGAAAAGTAGTGATTCTTGTTAATTAACTTGTTTTGAGCTTCCTTTCTTTTTATATGGTATGGAAAATTGCATGCAACAGAGTTTTTCAGTATTCCATGTTTCATTACGTTTTTCTTCTCAAATGAGAGACAGATTGTCAGAAGCAGGGAGATGATGCCTTTTTAAAGGATGGCTATTACCAGTTCAGCTATTGTGTAGAAGGAGGTTTTGCTTTTTTAAGACTTGTCCCATCTCACAGGCACTCTGCAGAGAGTATTTTTGAACCTGCTCTGGCTCTGCTGCCCATATTCAGAACCTACCTTTTTGTCTTCTGTGGTAGATAGGGTTTAGGTAGCTAGACTCAGGGCTCAAGCAACTCCATCTACCTCAGTGCTTAACTTCATTACATGTCTATATTCCCAAAACTCTCACCTACTAAAATCAGGATCAGTTTGCAGGTGTATATATCTTGTAGAATTTAACAGATTAAACCTAGATATAAAAATGAATGGTTGTGAATTATTATTATCGCAGAAAATTGTTAATTATAATTTGCTCTATCTAAATTGCCTGACTGTCCTGAAAACAGGCATTCCCAAAGTAAGTGTTTTTCATTAGTATGGTTGATGGAGGTATTTAGGAGACATGTAGATGTTCCACTCAGGGACATAGCAGCAGACTTGCAAGTGCCAGATTAATGATCAAACTTGATGATCCTAAAGGTCTTTTCCAACATAAATTATTCTGTATTTGTATGAAAAAGTGAATAAACTTCATGAAACGTGCATTGGAAAGGGCAGATTCTACTTCTCTGCCAGATACATCCAGGAGCCTTGCTCTTAAAGCCAAATGAATCCCTTAAAATTTGCTGTAAATGAAAAATTTTCTAGATCCTCACACAAATTTTTACTTATTCCTCTTTCTCTTGTCCATAAACATACAGAATTTTGAAGGCCATACAGAGAGAACCAATAAAATAAGATTTACTCTGGTTTTAAATTTACAATACTTACTATATACTTATTTACAATACTTACCATATAACTTTAACACACAAGTTGCTGCTCCTCTCCTGTATAGATGTATTGTACTTCAGAAAAATATATCAGCTAGCAAAATACAGAGAAGGCTTATGAGCACTTATGGAAAGAATAGAGGATTTTTCCTTTGTCTCGTCCAAAACAGGGAGCACCGGAGTATGAACTCTACTCCGTTCCCTACACATTTGATACCTGTTTGAAATTTAAAGTTGGTAAATTGTAATAATTTTTGATAAATATCAGCTAGTTAATCTGACTGAGTCCAAGAATCTGCCCAAACTGTGGTTGAAGCAGCTCATTGTGTCTGCAATTTATTCAAGCAGATTAATTTTTGTTGCTCAAAGAATCTGTCATACCGCAGGGATGTGCTGGAATGGTTTCATTGTAATCAGAGGCTCTATGCATGTGAAGGATTTGTTAAACTCATTCTGATCTGTTCATTAAAAGCTTGAATGCCATTTGAGAGCCTTCTATACTGATTGGATTTCACTCAAAAATTCTACTTCATGGTAATAAATATAGAGCAAAAGTTACAAAGGGGAAGGAGGACAAATAATATCAATTTTCCTGCAATTTATCTTCTTTGAACAACACTATCTCTCCTGTGATGTGACCCAACAATTTAAGAGCACTCATAAAACAGACTTGTTACAGTTTTTGATTTTTCTCTCAGGTATATCCTGTATACGTATTTGTATGTAAGAAATATTCACAGAAGATATTGTATCTCAGGATTTAGAAGGCGATCAATATTTTAAAGCTAGGCTTTCTTTCCTTATTTATACATCTGATTTTCAATGCTTTGGTTTAGGATAAGCTTTCTCAATAACAGTGAATCAACACTGCTAAGTTCTATTTTATTTCAAGTGGTTTTATCCCATTAAAGATAAAAGTGTGATAAAGAATGCGCTGTGACTTTATCAGTGTCTTCTATCTACAGGTGTTAAGCAACTCCTTGTGAAATGTATAGAATCAGAAAGTTAGTATTTGTGATGATATAGTCTGTTTTATATTGTCACTGTTAAGAAGCAAATAAGGTTGTTATAAAATTAATTGAACCAGAGGGGAAAAACCATGTTAACCAGAAAAAGCAAGTATCTATAACCAGTCATCACACCTTGAAATCATTGACTCAAATGCAAAAGTAACATTTAAGCTTCCATTTCAAATTTTTATGCAAGTCAATTAAGTCTTTCCTCTGTTTATAGAAGAATATAAATGTGTTGGTCTTTCAGGGTCAGACAAAAGTCCCCTGCAGCCAACTATTTTTTTAGGGTTCAAGACTTAGGAAAGATGGTGAAAACAAGAAAAGTTCACTGTAGTATTCAGCATTTGCCAAGACCCACAAAGGACATCCTAAAATAGACAAGGTGCACAAGGTGCATACATTTATGAATCATGTGCATAATAGAGAAAATTACTGCCTATGGTTTCCATAATATTCTGATAATGGGAAACTGACCCAGTAAGGTTTGTGAGTGCCCATTTAGCTAGTGTTGGCAGCACGTAAGTGCATGGATATTTTCTCATGAGTGTTTCTGAGCATTATGGGGGTTTGGTGTCTTCCAGTCACAGTCAGCTTGAACTGTTCAAGTTTACATAACAATCTTTTTTGCAAATTAAGATTTTTATTTATTTATGAACTCATAGGGTTAAAAAAATACAATTAATTCATTTTTTCTCATCAGCTTTGCTTCTGAGTGTCCTGATGTATGCGCAAACAACATTCTGGGAGGTAGTTCTCTTTAGTAACATGATTCGGTTACTCCTACTTTTATGCTTTTGTAGTATGATAATTTCATGTGTATTTAAACTTAAAAAGCCATGGTTTGGTATCATGTTTTTACTTACAGTGGTCAGATAGAGCAGATTTTATTTTATTTCACAGAAACTATTTTAATGTTATTGTCCTGGTTTAGGGCAAATTTGGGAGGAAGCCTCCAAATGGAGTTCCTCTGGAAAAACAAACCCAAATGGCCCCTCCCCCAATTGGTCTGGGAAAAAATCTCCTTAGAGAAAAGTGGAAAAAACTATTTATTCAACAAAGTACCTACAAGCATAAAAAGATGAATAATATGAAACAATAAAACCTCTTGCTGCTCTGAAGAGATGGCAAATTCAGAAAGTCCTTGTCATGGGCGTAGCTCAGCTTGCTCAGTCTCTTGTCAGTCCTTCTGTCGCTGGAAAATACTGTCCCAGGCCATGATGGGCTGCAGGTGTGAGCTCCCGGTGCTCTTCTCGGTTTTTCAGTCCAGACCAGGTTTAAACAGCCCCAAGAAAAAGAGTAAAAAAACAGTCCAGGAAACTTCTCTGCCTCAGCTAGCTAAACTAACTAAAAGCAAAACAGATCTCTGACCCACTGCCTGTCCATGCTGCAGACAACACAGTCTGGGAGCAGGAATGAGAAGGAGTGAGTGCAGTTTCTGAACACAAAAACTGTGGGCTTCTCTTTTCCCCCCATTCGCTCTCAGAACCAGTCTTAAAGGCGCAGAACTCAATATTCAGCATAAAGAGAACAGACAGTTGGTGATACAAGCATCATAAAGTCACCTTAGGACAGTTATCAAGCACAATGGGTTCCAAACAAGCACAGAGAATCTTGTATTTTTCTGTGTGACCCAAAGAAGCAATGTCTTCTTAGAGAGGGAAAGATGGGTGGGCAAATGTTTCTGGTTCTTGTGACTTTGGCCTCTAGACTATAATTTGGTGCTCTGCTCTTCCTCAAAACAGAGATGAATTTCAACTGTCTATCTTGCTCAAACATGGACTGTGAAGCCCTTTTTCATCCAAGGACTAATCAGGCTCTGGGAACTTTGGCAGGGAGGGATGTGTGGTGAGACCCCAGTGTCCCTGGGGAGTTCAGTCACCCACTTCCCTCTGGTGTTGATTGGGAGCTGCAGCAGAACTGGTGCCCCTTGCACTCCCTCCAGCAGCTCTCACTCCAGCAAAGATCCTAGAGAGGTAAAACATGTAGCAACTTGTGGATATCTGCTGGCTCCAGGTCTGCTACAGCAGGAGAATCCCAGAGACTTTTTCTCCTGCTGTAGCAGACCTGGAGGACAGTCTGCCAGCCCACACTCACTCAAGAAAAGACAGCAATCTTAAACATCGCTGACACATTTGTTTATTCAGAGAGTTTTCTGTTAGTATTTTCCATGTACAGACTAAGTATGCTGCACAGTCAATCTTTTTGTTGGTTTGCTTTAATTCTTCCAAGAACCCTAGCTAATTAAAAGGGACACCTTCAGAAATTATAAAATATAGAATGTAGCAAACTTTTGGTGTGCTTAGAATTATGTATGGGCATTTAGTGAGATTCAGAGAATATTCACTTTGTAATACACACTTAACATATCCAAATTTCACTATTATGATGGTAATGAGTGCTTTCAAAGGACCCCACTGTCACATACAGTAGCACATGAAACAGCTTTCTGTCTTGAAAATAGATGACTGACAAGCCCCAGATATACAAGTCTTTCTTCCCTTGCTCTAACTCCTTGTAGGTTTTTCTTGAAGTATCATACAGCTCAAAGGTATCACAATTTTTAATGCAGTTTTGAGTATTATTGCCTGCCTGCCCTGCCTGCCTGCCCTGCCTGCCCTGCCTGCCCTGCCTGCCTGTGTGCCTCTCTTCCTCTTTCTTTTATTTTATGGTCTATTGGAAAATAAAATTTCTTCTTATGGCTTCATGGAATATTTAATTCTTCACAGCAATATATACCTCAGATCACAATTTTGTTTAGAATCCAAAGTTTTTCTGACCTAATCACTAAAAGACTTTCAAATTAGGGAGATTTTTGAATCATTATTTAGATATCCAAGAGAAAATTTTACAACTGTAAGACTGTTGTAGTGCAAATAATTGCTAAAAGTATAAAACCTTACATCCATTCCTGAAAAATATTCTGCACATATATGTAGTAGAAGTTGTCTTGTAAACCCATGTTTTGGAAAAATACATTTTATTATAGAGAAGACTATAAATCTGGCTAACACAAAAAAGATTAAAGGATATTTTGGAGCAGACAGTGAGCAGGGAAAGGATCAGAATAAATACAAATAGACACCAGTCATCTAAAAAAACTTGTGCACATTCATCTCTATAAGCTTCATGCGTTGCTTCAGAAGGAAAGAAGGATGAAGGAAAGCAGGAAAATGTTGGAAGGTATTTTACTGCTCTGACTTAAATAGCATATCCTGGTGGTTATTAAAATCAAGAATGATGATGACATGTGTAAGGTGATTAGAACAAATGAGTTTCAACTATATCATATTTTAATATTGCCACATATTAGGATGAAGTAGACAGTGACTATGCTGTATGATTGTTCCCGCTCTATTCCAATTTTATTCCTGCTCTTATTAAGATGAATAATCAACCATTTCCTAATGAAGTATAGGGACATCTATGTCTAGCCCAACATTTTGTAGTGATTGTTAACTCATATGTCCAATATCTGTTAGGACTCATATCAGCTCAGGAATATTATTCACTTTCTCAAATAGCCTATTGATAAATTCTTTCCTACAAAAACCCAAAACAACAACAAAAACAAACAACAAACAAACAAAACCCCCCAAAACCCCAAACCAACCAACAACATGCCCCTGCCAAATCATGTACCTGGTCATTTTATCCTATCACCCATGAGAACACTGCTGGAGATCAGCTTTTTTCAGAACTGCCTTTAAGTCGAATCAGCATCACCACCCAACTCAGGTTTGCAGTGGTTAAAGTGTCTCAGTGACTACTTTGTTTCTGATATGAGTGAAATGAGGACTGAATTAATGGTTTTATCACTAGTTTTTGAATGCATCAGGAAGTCTCTATATCAACCTTACAAGCATACATAGATTCTGAATACACATCTGAATATTCTTAAAGGACAAAATTAGGACAAAAATACTCTGTTTAGAGGAAACACTATTTTGAGTAGATTTAGCAAAATTAATAGACATATTATTTGGCAACTGAGTGCTAAAATTAATTTCTAAAATTTTGGATAGCAGGGCAGAGATCAAAATTCTTTTTACTTAGCATCACCTCTTTTCTATTGTGTTATTCCAGTTAAAAGCATATTGCTCGAAATACAGGGGTTAACTACATAAATATAATTTCCCATAATGGAAAGTAAAAAAATATGCCTGTTTAATAAATGAATAATATACCCGTCCTCATGTTCAGGATTTGAGAGAAAAAAATATGACTATTTGGAACTACTTGTGAAAAAGATACTCATAAATGAAAAATTATCCCTTCTGGTTGCATGATGATTGCAAAAAAATGAGTCACTTTTAAAATTCAACTACATATTTGTCTTTAAGGTAGAAGAGCAGGCAGTTTTCCTCATTAGGTGCTAAATTCAATTGTAATCTCAATTTTAAAATGGCTGTGAAAATGAGAGTTTTCTATGGGATAGGAGCTGGTATGCCCTCATGTGTTAGCAGTTCTTGATGGACTACTGAACATGAGGAGTTCAGTTCTATAATCTGACGGGATTGATTCGAATCAGAGACAGGCTGTACATACATATTAGCAGGAGAAAGGAGAGAGACATTCTGACAAGAAAACTCTTTTCTGCCTTTTGGACATGCCAGAGATTGTAGCAGGAATGAGTCTGATATTCTCCCTTCACACTTGAATGTCCTATAAAGTCAAATCTAGTCTGTATACATAATTAATTGTAGTTATGGAAAATGTTATTGGTTTAAAATCCTTTGTTGGTTTACAAAAGAACTTGCACCCCTGCTTTGTCCGTCGGTACCCATATCTGGGAAAGCAATAATTCACATCATAGCTAGTTTAAACTGTGTGCACACTGACTGGGCATTCAAAATAGGCTTGCAATTAGCTAGGCATTTGCGTCTACTGATTGGCTTTTGCTGAGTTTTGTTTCCTTGTAAAGGCATGCAGTGTTGTTCAGTCTGTGCCAAATAATCCTACTCCTCTTCCTGAAAGATGGAACATAAAAGCAGGTCACTGAACATTAGCTGTGACTCCACAAGACTGAAATCTGTAAGTGGCACAGAAGAAACG
This sequence comes from Hylia prasina, assembly GCA_013397195.1. Lineage (NCBI taxonomy): Eukaryota > Metazoa > Chordata > Aves > Passeriformes > Sylviidae > Hylia > Hylia prasina. The sequence continues at coordinate 82,978 of VYXD01000893.1, read as the reverse complement.
GAAGAAAAGAACAGGACCACATTTTTTTACTAAAAGGTATTTTGTCCATTTTAAGAAAGAAAATGTGCCAGTCAAATCTCACTGCGTTATGTATGCCAACATACAGAGACTTTTTTCATTTCATCCTTTCTGGTAAAGTAGAAATGTGTGATGATGAAAAAAAAAAATGTTCAAAGAGAAACCACATTTGTGAATGGCATGATGGAGACTCTTCTAAAAAACAGTGGAAGCAAGCAATTCTTTTAATAAAAATCAGTGTGTTACATGGATTATCTGGTGTATATTATTTGGGGTTTTGACCATGTTCTGTTCAACATCTGGGGATGCACCTTTTTCAGAGAGGAATATGATTTCTAGCACAGGAGGAATAGGGGCTCATTAATAGATCTTTAAAGTAGTTTGGAAGGGAGAAAGAGACAGTACGGGGCTAGGCAGTGATGAGTGGTGGGATGGTATGACAAAACTGAAGGAAATGAGCCCAAATGGGATCTCTCAATCTGCTTCATGAGGTGTTGCCTAAAAAGCACTATAACTGATGTGTTTTCACACTAATGTACAGAGCATGAGGAAAAAGATCTTTGTCCCAGTTGCAGAGATTTGACATCACTGGCATAAGTGAAACATGTTGGAATGAGTCCCATGACTGGAGTGCCTGGATGGACTGTTCCAGGCTCTGCAGGAGGGATAGGCAGGGCGGAAGAGGCAGAGGGTTGACACTGTATGGAAAAGAATAGAATGTATGGAGCTCTCAACTGGCAATGGCACAGTTGAAACCCTCTGAGTATGAATCAAGGAGCAAAAAAATGATGTGGATATCACTCTGAGAGAACCTCCTGTGTTGGTTTTAAGATAAACCAGCAGGAAGAATTAACTCCATGCAAATACCTTGCTAATGATTTCAAGTTGGAGCTGCAATTTATTAGGAAAATCACAATAAAGGCAATAGTACAGAAACACTGGCTTAAACAGGCAAAACCAGAGTATGACCTGACACCCTGTTGGTCAGGGTGATGATAGCAGTCTAATTGAAAGGGGGTTGCAATCCCCTTGGAGTGATGAATGTTGTTTTGTCGAAGTGGTGGCCCTGTGGAAAGATCTGGCCCATCTCTGGAGGTCCAGTGGTATTACTGACCTCTTATCCTCTGGGAATCCAGTGGTCATATTGTCAAGTCCCAGATGATAGGAAGTCCCAGGCAGCAAGGTACCTCACCCAGGAGGGGGAATTTTACAATGGGAGGATGTGATCCTGTGAGTCATNNNNATGTGATCCTGTGAGTCATTCCGGGGAGTCCTTGATTGTCCATGAGCAGGGATGACCCTCTGCCACCCCTTCCCCTTGAGGCTGGGTGTGTGTTGGAGAGCTGTTGAAAGTGACCTACCATTAACAATTCATCAGAAGGTGATGTACATGGTGGTAGAATACATACTTTTGTTACACCTTACATCATAGCCCAACACCTCCAGCTGCGGTGATGACACTGATGGATTATACTTTGAGGAACTAAAGGATGCTTCCAAATCAACTGCCCTTGTCCTTGTAGGGGATTTCAACTTGTCTGAAATCAACTAGGACCATCAAACAGCTGGTACAGCCCAGGCCAGAAGATTCTTAAANATCAAGGAGCAAAAAAATGATGTGGATATCACTCTGAGAGAACCTCCTGTGTTGGTTTTAAGATAAACCAGCAGGAAGAATTAACTCCATGCAAATACCTTGCTAATGATTTCAAGTTGGAGCTGCAATTTATTAGGAAAATCACAATAAAGGCAATAGTACAGAAACACTGGCTTAAACAGGCAAAACCAGAGTATGACCTGACACCCTGTTGGTCAGGGTGATGATAGCAGTCTAATTGAAAGGGGGTTGCAATCCCCTTGGAGTGATGAATGTTGTTTTGTCGAAGTGGTGGCCCTGTGGAAAGATCTGGCCCATCTCTGGAGGTCCAGTGGTATTACTGACCTCTTATCCTCTGGGAATCCAGTGGTCATATTGTCAAGTCCCAGATGATAGGAAGTCCCAGGCAGCAAGGTACCTCACCCAGGAGGGGGAATTTTACAATGGGAGGATGTGATCCTGTGAGTCATTCCGGGGAGTCCTTGATTGTCCATGAGCAGGGATGACCCTCTGCCACCCCTTCCCCTTGAGGCTGGGTGTGTGTTGGAGAGCTGTTGAAAGTGACCTACCACTAACAATTCATCAGAAGGTGATGTACATGGTGGTAGAATACATACTTTTGTTACACCTTACATCATAGCCCAACACCTCCAGCTGCGGTGATGACACTGATGGATTATACTTTGAGGAACTAAAGGATGCTTCCAAATCAACTGCCCTTGTCCTTGTAGGGGATTTCAACTTGTCTGAAATCAACTAGGACCATCAAACAGCTGGTACAGCCCAGGCCAGAAGATTCTTAAAAACCTAGATGATAACTTTATTGAACAAGGGAGTCAGCTCAGGAAGATGCGCTCCCTGATCTGCTGTTTGTCAACAAAGCGGATCTCATGAGCAAAATGGAGACTGCCGTCTGTCTTGGAAGACAGTCATGAAGAGACTGAACTCAAAATCTCAACAATATGAAAAGTGCTAGCAAAACCTCAGCTTTGAACATGAAAAGACTTCAGGCTCCTTAGGGAACTAGTAATTAAAGTCCCTTGTGAAAATGTTTTTGCAGGTGGTGGGGTCCATCTGTGCTGGTTACTTTTGAAACATCACCTCCTAAAGGATCTGGGTGTGCTGATCAATGGCAAGTTGAATCTGAGTCAGCAGTGGCCTGGCAGCCAGGAGGGTCAATGCTGGCCTGGAGTGCATCAGGCACAGCATCACCAGCCAGGGAAGACAGGGGATTGTCCCACTGTGCTCTGCACTGGGGCAGCCTCACCTTGAGTGCTGGGTGCCATAAGAGAAAAAGGACATTAAGATACTAGACAATATTCAAAGGAGACTCACAGGGATGGTGAAAAGCCTTGAGGGGAAGCCAAATGAGGAGCAGTTGAGGTTACTTGGTCTGTTCATCTTGGAGAAGAGAAGACTGAGAGGAGATACTGAGGTCCTCAGCACTCTCAAGAAGGGTAAAGGAGGGTCAGACAATGATCTCTTCGCTCTTGTGACCTGTGATAGGACTCCAGGAAGTGGCATGAAATTGCATCAGGGAAGGTTTAGTTTGAATACCAGGGAAAGGTTTTTCACCCAGAGGGTGTTTGGGCACTGGAACAGGCTCCCCAGAGAAATGGTCCCAGCACGTAGCAGAGTTCTTGGGCCTTTTCTATGTAGAGCCAGGAACTGGACTTGATTATCCTGATAGGTCTGTGTGTATATATATATATAAAAAAAATTCAGAGAGATACCATCCACAAAGGGAAAATCTAAAATTCAAAGGAATTTTAGATGTTATTATTTTTTATGAAATGCTTTGAGAAATTAATTTTCAAGGATTTACCCTTATAAAAAACCTGTAAGAGATCTGAATAATTTGACGTGGTCTAAGAATCACTTTTTCAGCTAATACTTATATTTCAGAAGGAAGCAAAAGTATGGTATTATCAGTTGACTGATTTTTATTTTGGAATGGAAAGTGTTGCATAGTCTAATTCTTAGCATTGTCTTGCAAGTCATAGTAAAAGATGGAAAAAAATAGCATGATTAGTCTGTTAAATTAAAAATAAGAAGATGCACCTTCAGAGTGTGAAATCACTTGAAAAGAAAATATAACTTTTATATTGTTTTAGAACTTTTCTCATTTTATAACTCCAGAATGAATTGTCTTTGGGAATTTAGGGCACTTTGACACTTGAGAAGGATGAATTTTCTTCTGAGGCTTATGATAAAAGATTCAATTTTTCAATTGTTTTGACTTCTAAAATTTTAAACACTCAGCATGAGATTGATAATGGTTATTTGTCAAGTAGAAAATATGACTTGGATTTGTAGAATTAGTTCACATTTTTTTTTATTTCTTGTCTAACACGTTTAGAGCGATTTTGTTCTAGTTGTACATGCTTTTGGAATAAAAGCCACCAGCATTTCTAATAGATAACTATACTTAAAATCAAACATTGGCAAACATATACATACTGTGCTGTCACAGCCTTGCCATGAATAGTACATATGAAGCTAACATTTGCAGTAGTGAAATAATTCCTGGAGCTGCTCTCATCTGGAAATGCTGTTAGAGCCAGGGCCATGAATAACAGAAGAAAGATAGTACACCTAATAAAGAGAACAAAATTTTGATCACAAGCATGTTATGATCTGGTTTAACACAGAAAACCAACGGAAACCAAGGCTTCATTTATAAAATAGATTGGAACCAGAAAGGTTCAAAATATACCAAAAAATGGGGTTTAAACCTAATGAGGTTAGATGTTGGTGCCAAAAAAATTGATGTTTTATTTAATAGTGAAAGAGGAAAAGATAAAAAAAGATAAAAGATAGAGAGAAAGAAAGAAAGAAAGAAAGAAAGAAAGAAAGAAAGAAAGAAAGAAAGAAAGAAAGAAAGAAAGAAAGAGAGAAAGAAAGAAAGAGAGAAAGAAAGGGAGAAAGAAAGAAAGAAAGAGAGAGAGAAAGAAAGAATTGTGCCTGGGGGCTGGGTGGACAGGGATACAGTGACGCAATTAGGTGGAAGCATATCACCTTCTGGGTGTCCCCAAAGGCATCTCATTCGTCCCCTCCATCTGGCCTTCCTGATGGTGAGATTCCCTCACCACATGCCACCACCACTGATGCTGAAAAACATAGAATCCAGTGGATTAATATATGTTTGGCCCAGCTGGCAACGCCCAGGTGCCTTCCCTAAGGGGGCTAAGTTTGCCACCATCCCTTGCAACACTGTGGATCTGTTGCATCATTTGCAGTGCTCTGGTGCAGGGTCTGGGGACTCCTCTGTGGGGGCTGCCCTTTGATGGGCCATGACACCCCCTCCGCTGTCCTTCATGTGGATGTGGCTTTTCCAGGGGTGAAGGGGCCTCACAGCTGAGCTGGTCTGCACAGCTGAGGATGGGTGTTAACTGCTTGGACCAGAGGCTTTTTCACCACACACCCAAAAACCTCCTGTGGTGTGGGGATCTGTGGGGTCTGGCAGCTGATAGCCCTGGGGTGTTGTCTCCACTCCAAAAGTGCTAAGCTTGATCCCTCTGTGAAAATATTCTTATCTTCATCAATGGACAGTGAGCAGTTCAGTATTTTGGTGGTCTTCTCTGCCGCTTTTATACACTTTTGCTATAATAAGCAAAAGTCCTTCATGAAGATGTTTAAGCCACAAATTATAACTTTAGGTCTTCCACAAAGCAGAAGCTGCATCGCTGATCCCAGCTAACTCCATAACCCAAATCATATTAGTGTGAGCTCTATTTAGGTGAGAACCAAATTCTTCCCTTTCCTGCAGGTCACCCACAGCCAGCCTCACATCAGTGCTCCAAGACAAAGGGACAATTCTTGCTGTTCTCTTCATAGTGTCTAAAAACACCACTTTGGAGGACACCTGTCATCAAAATAGGTTCCTTTTTTTTTTTTTTTTAATTGTCTTCCTGTAGTTATTTATTTTGAAATATACGTATGAAATGTCATATAGAATGCAGCTGAAGATCTTTAGAGAAAAGGCCTAATAATATAAGGAAACTAGGTACCTGTGACCCCTATTGATGCATCTCCTTTAACTCATAGTTTTGAAATACATTTTGGTTTTAATTTTATTTTATTTGTTGCTTTTTTCCCCCAATCTCTCACTGCCTATAAAGAAAGAATACCTGGTAGGAAACATTCATTTGAAAAGTTTATAAAAAGTTTCCAATAGAATTCAGTTTTAGTTTTGGCTAGAGGCCTAGATAGGGAAGCCAGCCTTTTGATTTTAAAATGTTGGTTGGATTGACAAACAAGGGTTCGGCTCCCTGTTCTTTAACATAAATCAATCCTGTGTCACCACTGGCAAATCGTTTACAGTCCTACTGTGTCTCAGTTCCTTTTGTGAGGGTGTAGTTTTTAGTAATTCCTTGCCTCACCGAGGCTCTGCAATGGTAAATACATTAATAATAGTGAAGAAAAAGTATTTTAGTAAAAGAAATCATAGAGTACAATGGTTATTTTCTCCTTGATGGTAAGTAAACTAATTTTAAGTCAATAGCCATATCTTTCTTTTGCAAATGGATGAGTTTTCCCACAAGTGTTGTCATAAGAGATTTCAGTCAATCCTCTGGGTCAATAATGCTCTTCCAAACCAGTTCACCAGGTAACCACTTCCTCTTAAAGATTAATTCTCATTTACAAATGTACAAAAGAAAACTAGGAAAAACAGGGAATAAAAGAATAAACCCCCAGTACAACAGAAATAGAAAGCTAAAATACTGTATTAAGCTTACGATAGCAATGTTGAGATCTGCATTTTATTTGACAGTGGGTGATCATGCTAATATTTATTCTCTGATGAAAAATTGGTTCACTGTAAAGTTTTAACTCTTCAGGATAAGAAACCCATTTCTCACATTAAAATATCTCTTTTTGTCTTTCATTAATTTTTTTGTTCTAGGACAAAATATTTCAGTCCTTTCTTCTTTTTACCCTGAAAGCCAGAAAGAAGTAATTTGTTTGTATACAGGTAGATTTATTTATGTCTGTGAGCCTGACATTTCTGAATCTAAAATTTTAGCCCATCAGTAGTGTTGAATTTTCCCGAGGGAGAATTTCTCGAGAAGTTTTTGTTCTCAAAAGGTAAAGAATTCCTATTTCTCAAAACAATTCTGTGCAGCTGGTGCCTTTGTGTTTCTCCGGTTTGTCCAATGGAATTAGAGAGGTGTAGTTCCTGTTGACCAATCATGTTAAGTCTGTATTGAAACACCTTATAAAAAGTAGTAAGAATCAGACAATAAATCCTTCTTTTGCTAATTGCCTTCTTAAGTGTTTGGAGTCCTCTGTGTCCAACAGCGACATATGCCTTTTATCCAGGGTCACTCATTGTGCTTTTTAAAAGTCAATTTTAAAAACTTCCATTTGTAATCAGGCCCTCTGTTCACCTTCAGACTCTACAATTAAATACTTGTTCTTCTCAGAGGGTTCTTAACTTTCTCGTCTCTGCTTCATCAGTGATAGGCCTGTTTGAGAAGCTTTATTTTAGAACACCATTAACATCTTTATTATTTTATTTTTTCATTCTAGCAATTGTTTTATTATTGTTATTTTATATGTACTTGTACTATAGTATTATTCTTTATTTTGCCCATCTGAACTTACTTTATAGGTACTTTGTCTTTAGGCCAAAGGTTAGAAAAGTTTTTCCTATTGATGGGTAACAATGGGATAGCACATGTCTAGTAGATCTTTAGGTAACCATCCCTTTTAAACTTTTACGTGAGAACTGTACTCAGATTGTCTCATTAAGTCACTTTCATAGAGAAGAGTTTGGGGCAATGTACCTGTAATACACTTGGACTTTTGGGAAGTATTTAAGATTTTAATAACACTTTAAAGAATGTGAAGATGGTTCTTGAGATGCTGGCCATGGGCATGTAATAAGTCCTAATTTTTGTATATTAAATTATGTATGCAGAGTAATCTCTCGTTGGAAAAATAGAATTTCTTAATCAGACAAGTGACTAGAATTCATTTAGAACAGGTAAAAATTTAAGTGTGTGTTTTATCCTTGAGTGTCACAAGTAGAATTCATTCTTAATGATATATTCTGTGAGCACAGTGAGGCAGAATTACATCTGTGTGATGTTGTACCTACCAACTGGAAACCAGATGTTATTACAGCCCTTACTAACTACTGATGTGGTTTTCTGGTGGTATACTTGCTTACTACAGACAAATGAAGCCAAAAGTATAACCAGACTCAGATGGTCTCCAATGCCAAAGATACCCAGTCACTGGCAAGGTGAATTGAGCTGTATTTTGTACCCGGTACTGGAAATTGCCTGGTTTATGGGTTGTATCTATCTCCACCCTCATTAAAATGGACTGCATCTGGAATAATCCTGCTGATCTCAGAGAAGATGGTTTGTGATCTTTCCACATATATGACTATTATTAGAAGAAAGCACCATATCTCTTTCTTATTAATCTACTTTTTTTTGGGGGGGGGAATTTAGGTCTGACTATATTACTAAAAGAAGTTATATACTTTGCACTGTAAATGTGAAATAAACCCTGCTAACTTGGAGAATAATTATTCACAGTCACACTTATAATTAACAGTGATGGAAAACCTTTACTTAATATTGTCACACATAAGTGAAAGACTTAGGGCAAAAGTAATTAAGACATGACAGAAACAGAAAGAGTTATTGGTGGCCAACATGAGATTGAGCAGATCTGATTTTATATCATATAGGGAAAAGAGGATGTAGAAAAGTTGTAAGGGCACTTAAATTTAAATTATTTAGCATGGGTGAGTTACTAAAATATTTCTGAATTAATCATTACAGAACAGTTACAGGAAAGTGTGGAGAAATGGAGAGAGAAAGAATTAAAAGCCCATCACTAGAGGACAAGTTTGCAAATGAAATGAGAGTAAAGATAAATTGCTCCTCAGTGCTGATGTACTACACTTGAACTGGGTTTAAATGGTTTTACTTCAAGAATAGTGTGTACCTAGTGAGCAAGTGGACACATTTAAAAAAAGTTTTCCATCATGTTTAAGATGGAAAAAAAAATCTATAAAATTCCAGAGAATTAATTTTAAATGAGATCACAGCATCCCCTGTGAAGGTCACAGCAAATTAAAAGTGATTTAAAGAATATGTCATTGAAGGTGATCATAATTTGTACACATACAAATTGTGCACATACATATGCTTTACTTTCAAATGTCATAGAAGTTTAAGCACATAGCTTTAGCCCTGAACCCATGTAGGGTTGTCACAACTGTGTCTTTGGAAAGGGACTTAAGACAGATGAATTACTGGGGTTCTGTGACTATGAGAAATAGGATGAATCTAAAAAAAAAAAAAATCAAACATTCTCTACTGGCATAAATTGCACAAAAGCAACAGAACTGGACAGGGTTGTTTAAAGACAAGGCACTAAAAACACAAGCATCCAAAGGCTTTGATGTGATCAATGGGTGCATAGGCCACTGGAGCATTGCACAGTTTGATTGAAGCACTCTGAGGGAAGCTGCAGGCAAAATTGCTCATCTTGATACTGATAGTAGTTTCATGTCACAAGTGGAGAAAAGTTAATTATATGAACATCAGTCTGAGATGTAGAAGGGATTCCCTGTTGCAGTGAAGACCAGTTGATAAAAGGAAAAAATTCTAAAACACCATTTCTCACAACTGGCACTCAGATGTATGAGCCACACTAAAAAATGGAGAGCATGTTTGCAATAAAGTAATCTGAAATGCAGTTCTGCTTTGAAAGGTTGCAATTTCAGTATGGTTGTTTACTTTAAAATGACTAATTTATGTAGTTCCACCTTCATCTCTTCTTTCTTCAGCAAAATTTTCTTTTATTAATGTCTTAATCCTAGAGCTGATTATTCAAAAATATATAAGTGTTTTACCTTTTCTTGGTCTGCAAGTTTTGTAAGATTCCTATCACTCACTAATCTTAACCTTCCTGCTAAACAGCAGTAGAACAACAGTGATAAGACCCTGAATGAAACCTCTGCAGCTACAAATAGCATTAACTAATGAATTAAATCAGTTGTAGAGGAACAAAAATTCCAGCTAACAATAATATGCTTGTTCAAAAGAAGGAATTTGTACCTGTATCAAGAACATGTCTGTGGTATCTTCCATTACCAACCATATTGGTTTCTATAATTCCTGACCATAATTTGATGTCTTGAATGTAGGTAATGGCAACAGGAATTGATCACACATTTCAAACACTTGCAAGTGTTTCATTTGGTGCTCCAAACCAATGTTTTTTGTTATCTGTTATTATCTCATACTCACTGAATATTTTCCATGAGTGTAAGTTGCTCTCTTTAGTTAATTTCAAATATTTGCCTGCCCTTGGTAAAAAGAGTAATCATAATCTCCTCTGGGATGCAGAAGACCTCATGCAAGATGCTAGATGCAATATACTTTTGAAACAGCTGGTGATTGGTGTAGTGAGGATCACTGAATATAAAAATTAACAATCTGAAAGCTGGAAGTAGCCAATATGCCACATTAACATGACTCATTTTCATTTTTGCAGCTTAGAGCCTTGAAATTATTAGAAATATTAATAATTAACAGTATCATTATTATTGAAATACTATCAGTAATATTTGGCAGCACATTTATTAATTATTAATGAATCAAATTGTTATTAGTAAAAACGAACCTGATCCATCAGATCAAATTTTTGACTTCACTTATGACTGCGGAGGAAGCTCATCACACACCCTCAATAATAGTGGTGAATATAAGTTGTACTTGCACTGCATCCAAAGAATGTTTATCTGACCTGGAGAAGGAAGAACAACCAAAACCAATAGGAGATATTTTATTGTATTTTTTGGGGGTTTTTTTGATCTATTTAAAAGAAAATAGATGAAAAATTTCTGAAATCTAAATATTTTAAGAAACATCTTGGTCTTGAAAGAGATTTTATATACAATAGTAAAAAGCTCAACATGACTAAAATATATCATTCTTATTTTTTCAATGGAAAATTTTTATCATTCATTACAAAAATATTTTTGAGGGCAAGCATGTTGGTTTTCATAAACCAAGCTTAAAAGGTGGATATCAGGATGACTTATTTGAATTGCATGAAAGAGTAATATCTCAGCGACCTTAATAGTACCACTTTGGCAGACATAACTCCATTTGGGAGAAAATTTTGACTTCTGGTTAGGGAATTTCTTTTTATAACTGAATGATCTGCTATCAGAAAGATCATTAATGAAAAAAAAGAGACCCACTCTAACAATGACTACCCAAAATGCTGAAGGGAGAACAAAAGGCAGGATATTTGAATATATCAAAACACTAACAATAAAAATAAATATAAAATAAATGTGCACATGCCCAAGGTAATTGCTTTTTTGATTGCTATTTTATTTTTACTTCATTTTTAGTTGCATTTAAAATCAGAATAATGACTTGTTTTAAAGTGAAATTACCGTTTTCTCCTTTCCCCCTACTTGAGGTATAATAATTATGGGAAAAGATCTTAAAGAAAGTGGTCCAGTGATTTGGACAGTAATCTTATCCAACTTTTATTTCTTTGCTCTAAAGTAATTGTAGTATTCTTTGCAAATCAGTTACTTTTTCTGCATTTAATTTCCTGGTATATGAAATAAGAATAAAGCATTTTCTGTTTTGTCGAAAATTTTTCTCAGATTAAAGGTTATGGGCACTTAACTTTCAAGGTGCCATACCAAAGACCACACATGATACAAATGAAACATGGCAGGATGAAATACACAGGTTTTACACACACACACACACACACACACACACACACATGCACACAGTGCAATTTTGAGACTCTAGTTACTGGAGCCTATTGACTTTGCTGAAACATGGGATGTGTTAGTATTAATACCAGGGGTAAGGAATGTCACAAAATGTCGCTTCTTACGGATATCTACATATTTTCTTATCAGTGAAGGCTATAGAACTATATATTACATATATATAGCTATACATATATAATAGCTATTACATATATAGCTATTACATTGACAAGTATTTGTTGCTTTAGTCAGCTTGAAATTGTAAAATCGCATTTGGGCCCAGTCCTGAGATCCTCATCACGATGGATCACAGCAGTGAGATATATTTATAAGGCTTTTGTTACTCAGATATTAGAGTGTATAGTGCCTTTTACATCAATTATTTTTGTTATAAAAATTAGTTAATCTAACTAAATGGTGATTATAAATACAGATGCTAAATATAGAAACTATAATTAATGTGATTAAAATCTTCTGTAACTTTAATTTTTCAGTCCAGAAACTCTGATTAATAGAGTTTGCATAGTGTGAAAATGTTGAAGTCAGTAAAGAGTCCATAAAGCAGTTGATTTGCCTTTTATTAGTACTATATGCTCTGTCAAAAATTGTTCTGCTGAACAAAGGCTGCATCAAGTATGTTTACAGAGCATGAATCCGCTGGCTATAGGCTTCTCGAGCAGGACTCTCTGTTCTGAAATAGTTGTAGTCAAATTTTTGCAGTGTTTTACTTTCAAAAATCAGTGCTTCTCTTGAGATATCTCTTTAATAGAGAATATCAATATTACAATAGCACAGATAATTTTGTCCCTGCTGCCAAAACTGCTCATCATTCAGCATCTCTTGCAATAGTCTTTTGGTCATATTTTAATATGTTTTCAATTGTTTTCCAGATTTTCCATATCTTAATATGTTTGAATAATATATGAGCTGGCACTATACAACTATTAGTCCAAATAATTGATTTTAAAGTTAACCTTTATATTTTTATTGAGTTTATTCTGTGAACAAATTCATTCTGTCAAATTTCAGTAACTTTGTAGGTATTATAGTCTCCAATTTTTGATAATATCAAATATTGCACACATGCTTATAAAGCTCAGCAACATAATTCCTTCATGAAGTTCTTCCCATGCAAAATGAGACTCATAGTCACCTAAAGTTTCATGTTTTCTGTAATGTAGTTCCTATGAAATATGAGTATATTGAAATTAAATTTGCTAATATTTGTAAATTTTGCACATTTGTCAAATTATCTTCCAAGATGCTTCTTGAGAAATTTATTTGCCTGTAAAATACAGAAAGGAACTTGAGACTGACTACCCATTCTCATAGATTTACTTAATAACAATACATGATAATATTAAACTTTAAATATCTGTTATATTCTACTTGGGTAAAGGGATTACAAATAATTTACATTTATAAAATATACAATTTTCTTTATTTTTGCTTAAATAAATATGGACACAACAAGTACAGAAAAGCTGCTCTTTTATTTTGAAACGAGGAGAAAAGATAGGAGAGAGACTCTTTGATATATCTTCCAGGACATCCACTGAAACTAGAATGTAATGAAACACAATCAAATAGAAGTTCCAAATCTCACCCTAGATGCTATACCAAAAAGGACACGATGCTTCATGGAGAATAATTTTATTATCAGCAAAACCTAACATCAAGGTAGGATTAGATTTTGGTCCCTATGATTATTCCAGGCTTTGCCATCCATCTATAGTGGCAACTCCAATCAAGGGAAAGCTGTTAGTCTTCACAACCCATTGGGTAGAATAAGACTTGGAATTTGAAAAAAAGACGGATAGCTTCTTCAAGAGAACAAAGTCCTACTTGTTGTATGTTTAGAAAACATGTCCTGGTTTCAAAATGTTTATTCAACATTTGCTCTGTGCACAGATGTGAGGTGCAAACAAATGCAAGGAGATGGAAGTATTATCCAAACTAGAGAAACACCAACTGCTTTAGGGACACTTTAGGTTGTGTTCAGAGATGCATGAGCATCCTGGATCTGTGGGTTTGAGTAAACTAGCAAGCCTGAAACTGCAGATTTCTCTTGCCAGCAGCAAGCTGAGTGTTGTGGGAACCAAGGGCACAAAGACTGTGATTATGTGTAATTGCAGAAGATCACTTGAAAGCTTCAGCTGAGCATACTTGTTTTGTAGGCTGCAAAATGCAGCTCTTCTCTATTGTCCATCCATTAGAAAAGCTTAACCTCCATGTAGAAAAATCCGCAGTTCCCACCTTCTGAAGGGTTGCCAACTGGTTAGATATATTTTTGCTTTTAGGTGGTATTTCAGGTGCCTTTGCCCTTGCCCTTGCCTGGCCAGGAATTCTTGAAGCAAAAGAAAGGGAAAGGCACAGTGAGTCAATGCTTTGCCAAGAAGGTGGGGTACTAGCAGGAGCATGCCTGTGTGCTGCACTGCAGCAATGTAGATTGAGAGCAGCCTTGACCAGTGATATTTCCATGCAGCAAGTTAGAGGTTTTTGGTATTTTTTTCCTTAACAGAACCCATCTCTTCACATCTCAAAAGAAAGTTAAAAGAAACCAGAGCAAACCCTGATGAATAACAAGCCTCTCAGATCATGCACACTGCTCCCCCACCCCAAATGGCAGTGGATGGCTATGTCAAGGACAGAATGCATCCCTTTGCTGTCAGCTTGGAACAAAGATTTCTGTCTGCTCCTGGTAAAAGCTGTTTCTATTTAAAGAGGGGGATTTTGAGCTTTAATCCTTTGTTTCATCATGTTGAAAAGTAAAAAAAGTCACAAAACCATGCAGAATGATCAAATAAAATCTGGAGTGAATTGAGTGTATAAGATTTTTTAATATTTATTTATTTAATTAATTAATTAAAGACGAAAACTGATTCTTTAAAACTGCCAGGATTCTGCCCTCCCCCTAAGAAAATAATGTTAAGCTCTAATAAAAATTCTGTCTTTTAATATGTAGCACTCTTACAGATGTGCATAATAAATTATTCCTGACTGCACACTACCCTAGATTATTTAAACCATATGCCTGAAACGTATCTGATATTTTCTTTGGAGTGGACACAAGTCTCACAGACAGCCGTGGTTGCAAAGTACATGCTTGATATGATACATAATTTTAGTATTTTTATTTGTAACATAGCAAGTATTTAAAAATAATATACATATATGGGCAATAGCTTTTTAGCTCTGTAAGAATGCTTCATTAAAAAAAACAGCAACATTCTTCTTCCTCTCCCCCTGGATTTCTTACATCCTTATTGTGAAAATCTTAACTGCTAAGCAAATGAAAACTTCAACTTTCTCACGTTGCTCACTGTATGAAAAGATATTTTTCAAGTTTACAAGCTGTAGGATAAATTGTCATTGCCTTTGGCTTGGCAAGCTAGGATCATCGAGCATTTGTGTTAACAAAAGTAAATATAAAAGAGAATTAGTCAGGAAGTAATCATGCAAGATTTTGAGCAATATCTGAAGGAACTGGAGCTCAAGGGAATTAGAGGTGCTCAGCACTTCCAGTGATTGCTGTATTTCATAGGCCAAAGCAAATATTCAACAAAACCTTTACTGGCGCATTAAATATTCCTGGCTTTCTGATGCACTCTATCTCGACTAGGACAATCTATGTGTCCTTTACTTTTTGTGAGTTTTGACGCTTTCTGTCTTTCATTTTGCAGCTCTCCTATTATGTTTAACTTCTGATAGTCTTGCCGTGTGTCCCCATGTGGATGATCTATTGGCCCACTGTGTTACTGTTAGCGTCGGGAGAACATATAATCACACAGAGGCAATTATATGCAGGTGCTTTTATTACGCACGGGGGCATGGGGATCTCAGACCCAAATCTATGCCCACCAGATGTACAAACGCTTGTGGTTTTTATAGTTTTACATTGTACATTCGTAAATCCATGCGTAAAACAATGTGTAAATCAATGCATAAATTAATATGTAAATCAATACCTCAATCGATATTTTCCCCTTAACTACTAATTATTTTGTCCCTGGTTACTATCGCAAGATCATACTCACTCTTTCCCTTGATCCATTTATACCTGACCTGGTTAAAACAATAGCATAGGCTAATTATGCTAACACTGTGTCTTGCTGTTCATACCCACCCTAGTGTACAGTTTCCCAGAAATAATTTTTAACTCTATACTTTCATTACTAGAATGCTAAACATTGACCAGCTATTAATTGATGACTTTATTTTTATAGAAAAAAAGAAATTAATAAATATTTTTTGTAAAAAAATAAAGACTGGAAAATGTATTTAACTTGATACAAGTGAGTTGAAAATATCACATATTACCCTTTTCTCCAATTAGTTTTTTTTCTCTTGGAAATGCTTAAAGAAAATGGCAGGTAGGCCGTGTGATATCAAGCTTATGTAAACTTTGCACAAAAAATTTGCACTGCAAAGTGAAGAGACAGCATTTTGTCATAGCTACATTGCTTAACTTTAATAAATATTCTCCAAAATATTGACCTGCTCAGAAAGACAGCTTCAAAGACTGCACATTAGAATGACATATATTTTTGCCTTAATAATCTATAGAAAATTATCAGATCAAATAGATAATAGAAGTATTTCAGTATTTCTAAAATTCTCTGAAGAATCCATAGTCTTGATATAATGACCTGTAGAGATTCAAGTTTTAGTTACTCCCTAAGTGAATATGTTTTTTAGCC
The DNA here is from genome assembly GCA_013397195.1 of Hylia prasina. Classification (NCBI taxonomy): domain Eukaryota; kingdom Metazoa; phylum Chordata; class Aves; order Passeriformes; family Sylviidae; genus Hylia; species Hylia prasina. The sequence goes on along the minus strand of VYXD01000893.1, from coordinate 66,891 downwards.
AATATATTAATTAAAAGTCTTAACAATAGTAGGATTAATGGAAGAAGAATAATTTTTGTAAAGTTATTTGCTCCAGACTAATCCAGCAAAGTCTTTTTCTGGCTGCACAAATGTATGTTTTTAACTTCTCTGTAAGTCAACATTCTCAACCTTTTTTTTTTTTTTTAAGTTAGTGATTATACACGTAAGTATTTTGTTCTCCCATTGTATCTCTAACTATGTCAATAAAATATGAATATAATAACAATACTCTGAAGAACTTCTAAGACTAATTTTGGGAAGAGGAAAGGAGAGTAGCAGGAATGTCTTGGGGCAAGAAAGAGAACAAGAAAAATGGCTTCTGTGAAACGAAGAGATAAAACTTTGTGCTTAGATAAAAGATAAGAGATAAAAGATTTAGGTATCTCACTGGGATGAACAGAAACTAGGTTATCATAAAGGTATATTAAAGAGTAAAGACACTCAATGCACAAAGTATATAAACTGTCTTATATGTACTCCACAACAAGTGTTTTAAAAACCTACTTTTAAGGGTATAGTCATGACTCGCCTGTTAAATCCATGACTGTGTCATGGCAGTGTCAAGAAACCTTGAGAAAAGCTTGTCCTGCTTTGAGATAGTGTGCTATCCCATAAACATCATATTTGTTTTTCTAGAATCCTGTGATCTGAAGTGATTTTTGTGGAAGTTTAACTAGAAAGGAAATTGTCAGAACTCTTTCTTTTGTTTTATTGTTATATTTGGTTCATCATTAAGAAGTTAATTTTTTCTGATTTCTGAATCTTTTGAGCACCAGTAACATAAACTCATAGGGCTGAGAACTTTAATTTTTTCTTTCTTTTTTATGATTCACTACTTTAAATGTTAACAACAGAAAAATGGTATGACCATAGTTGAAGCAATTTAAATTTTGCCACTGCATCCCTGCTAAATGTTCTAAAATAGACAATCAGGCTGTCTGTATTTATTACTTCATGTGTCCCAGAGTCCTTCGTTACCTACACCATTGGTTTCAAAGCCCCCTGCTTTACCATGGAGTTGAAATCCACCACACATATTCCTGTGACTATCTGTCATAGATCAGTCTGGAAGGTGGAGTCCATGACCAGTGGCTGCTACAAAGTGTGAAATTCTGTCATTGGAGAAGCATGAAAGTCCAGTTTCAGTAGGAAACCAGGAGAGGTAACTTTGTAGGAAAAAAGATGATAACAACAAATTCATTTTTATTTTCACTATAATGTTCAACATACTAAAGAGCAAGGATACCCTGGAGCACACCTGTCAAGTGTAGTTAAACAGGATATCTTCCAAAGAAACTCAAATTACCTATGTAACTGCTGTATTGGGTTTGCATGGCCAGATTTTCCTAGCAGGATGGGAAGCTACAGTGGTGGTTCCTATGAGAAGCTGCTGGAAGTTTTCCCCATTGTCCAGGCTCTGCAGCAACCACTTGCCAAGGCTGGGACAGTCAGTTAAGGTAGTAGAGCCTCTGTGATAACACATTTATAAAGGGGAAAAAAAAAAAAGTAATGTGCATTTATAATCACATTAAGAAAAGTGAAAATTAAGGCTATATGAGAGGAACAACTGTGCAGAGACCAAGGTCAGTGGAGAAGGAGGGGCAGGCGGTGCTCCAGATGCTGAAGCTGAGGTACAGCCCATGGTGAGGCAGCAGTGCTCCTGCAGCCCATGGAGGTGAGTGGGAATGCAGAGATCCCCCTGCAGCCTGTGGAGGAGACTCATTCTTGAGCAGGGTCAAAAGAAGGCTGTGAACGCCATGGCAGTCCTGTGCTGGAAGTTCCTGGCAGAGACCTGCAGACTGATGGAGAAGCCTATTCTGGAATGGGTTTGCTGGAAGGACTGAACCCTGTGGAAAGGCACCCATGCCGGAGCAGTGTGTGAAGTGTACTCTGTGGGAAGGACTCATGCTAGAGAAGTTCAGGAGAGCTGACTTCTATGGGAGGAAGAAGGGAAGGACTCCTCTCCCGGAACAGCAGCAGAAACAATGTGTGATAAGCTTACCGTTCCCATTTCCCTTGTGCCTCTGGGGCCAGGTAGATCTGGGAAGGGGAAATGGGGTGGGGGGGAGGAAGGCATTTTTGAAATTTGTTTTACTTCTTAGTATGCTGGTCTGATTGTGACTGGTAATAAATTAAATTAATTTCCCCAAGTCAAGTCTGTTTAGCCCATGATGGTAATAGTGAGGGATTTCTCCCTGTCCTGACCTTACAAACCTTTCACTATATTTTCTCTCCTCTGTCTTCTTGCAGAGGGGAATGATAAGGCAGCTTAGGTGGGTGCCTGGCATCCAAGGTCAGCCCACCACACTGTTGACAGATTATAGTTAAAATCTGCAGTCACAAGGTAATGACAGAAGCCAGTTTTAGCCTCTCATGTCTTTGTGAAATTCCATATGTAATGCACAGGTTTTTATAGATTATGCACAGAAGAAAGAATAGACAATGAAAGACTCATAAAATTCCGAAAGGGTGTAACCATTGTGCACAAAAGGCTGTCTGCCATGTTTTTCTTTGTTTTTCAGTGTGTAGTCTCACATGCAACTGAATAAAAAAAGCTTCTCAAAGAGAAGTGTCTGACTGTTTTAGGAAAATTGCTGCACCTTCAC
>VYXD01000893.1:37934-50217 GCA_013397195.1 Hylia prasina | reverse complement strand
AAAGCACGAATCTATTAGAAGTAAAACAGATCCAAGGAGAGAGTTTTTGCTAAAACACTGTAAGAGATGAAAACTTTCTCAGCTCATCATGTATAAAATAAATGAATGGACTAGTTGATTACCGCTCCACCAGTTCTGAACAAAATTTCATTCTTCAATATATAATGAATAAAGGTGGACTGCCTTGCCATATAATAGGAATTCCTTTACAAAGATCCCTTTCCAGTTTTTATGTTATATGGTGTAAAATATTTTTTGATCCAAAATAGCCCAACAACAGAAAACACCTTAGTGGAGAAAATTATGTTTACCTACTGTCAAAGATCAAGACACATCAGCTGGAAAATTTGAAATATGCCGAATTGGAGGTTAAACTCTTAATTCAATGTGGATTATCTCAGATTTCCAGATTCAGCTAAACCTTTTATTATCCTGAGATTGGTTCACCACAGGAATCTCATTTTCTCTGCTTATATCCAGAAAGGCTTTCCTTTTCCCCACAATACCCATAAGAAGTGGTGATATTTAAAAAAAAAAAAAATCTTCTATTGGCGAAGACGGATATTAGGTCTTCCACATAGGTTTAGGTTCAGAATCCATATATTATAATTTCATTCATGGAGTGAAATTAAGTGATATGAATGCTAATAAGATTGTCCTATCTTGGAAGATAGGCAATTAGCTTTTTCACTTACTAACAAAGTAGCAGGGTCAGGTTTTGTGTGTGTATGATCCAACAATGTAAATGGCATAACTATTGTCCAGAGGTGCTTTGGTGCCTAAGTAATTACCAATTACATAAAAGCAGAATTTCAGTTCTTGTGGATCAATATAGGCCCAAGGATTTCAGTCCAGCCATAACATTTTACAGCAGTTAGAAGTCCCATCTACTTGTGCTTTTTGTGTGAGGAGTCAAATGCATATGGGCCAAGGGATTATACTGTTAAAATTCCCATGGGAGCACTAAAATGATCACAGCACACTTACAGTATGTGGCATTCTGGATTACTGATTGTACTGAGAGATGCTTTCATTCAGATTGTACAGTGTATGTATTACATCAGAACTAGTGATTTCATGGAAATATTAGCATTTCAATTTCCTGGCTGCTGCAGTTTTAAGTTCATAACATCTTCAGTATTAATATTAGGTGCTTATTTTAATGAAATTTGTCAGGAGAAAAGGAGATGAAAAACAAGACAATTATCAAAAAGAGCAAATTAAAAAGAATTACATACATGATTAATTTGAAAACCACAGGCAAACAAAGCTCCCTGAGACTGCAAGAACTATTTAGATGCCAGTATTATTCTAGGTGTCCAGTTCAGTATCTTCTCTATCCTTTTTCTGTTCAATACTTATGTGGTAGGTTCCATTTGTAATCCTAGCATTGATTCTACAACTGACATTGTAAGGAACATCTATTGCTAACAAAACCCATGTAACTCATGTTGTAATTGTCAGAGGCTAGCACCTGACAGGATGCTTTTGCAGAGCAGAAGGACCTGGTTCTCCTGACTGTCAGCATCTGCTTTGTTGTTGGCACCAGCTAAAGTACAAAGGTTTTCTCACTTATCAGCTCCATCTGCTTTGTGGGCCTCCTAATGGTTGCAAAGAATGCAATATGTGAAGTCTGCAGTCATGATTTAAAAAAAAAAAAAAGAAAAAAGAAAAAAAGATAGAAAACTGGGGCAGGGAAGGGGAGAGGTTCAGTTTGGTCTGGTTTGGTTTTCCTGCAGAACGCATAATAAATTAAGCCTCTGGTCCATCCTTTGTTTGATAATTGTCAGATGATTATGCAAAAGAACACAAATAAACACTGAAGTTATTGATCAGAATGTGTTTTCTCATTTGAGGACTTCCTGCCCTCTAAGTCTTTTTGTGCGTTTAGCCACTTTGTAAGTTCAGGACATAGAAAAGTGAATACCACAAACTGTGGTACTGTTTGTTCAGTCATAGTGATGGAAACTCATACAGAGCTGGTTTCAACTATCATATTCTTGGTCTTAAGATGTGTAAATCATTGCAACATATCAGACTGTATCTGTAAAGTAAGGACATGGCATTTCTAACTTCTGGATCATTATGTTGCAACTGGCAGGATCATACTATTTGTAATTTACACAGTGATCTCTTAATTAACTCAGAAGCTATTTTTATGTACTCAAAGCTTTTTTTTTTTTCCCTCCCCAGATTACTCTCAGTGTTTTCCTCTGCATTACATTGTACTTATCCCTGAAGAAAATGGATTCATTTTATCATCTCTGGCTTTGTTATTCTTATTGTTTGTTTCTTTTTCCTTGAAATCTTAAATTTAGCAATAAAACATTTTAAAAAGTACTTACTCCCCATTAACGTGGAACAGGGTTCCTATATGTAGTGGTTGCATTCAGGTGATTCTTCCCTTCATTAATTTCTACAGTTTCCAACACAATGAGTTTGTGAATAATGAGTGTAACCTTCATTCGATAAGAGAGAAAAAAATAGCAAGTATTCAAATGAGTTAAAGAAAATCTGTGTATTAATTTCAACCCTACTCAGCTCCTTCTGTGGGCATTATTGCTTGTGTTCATCTTTTCAGTTTTTATAATGTTATGTTTGTAACATTCAGGGGAGGATGATTAAGAAAAGATAATGAATAAAAAAATTGTATAGACTTCTGGTTTTGAGCTTAGAAAATTCCCTCAGCATTAACATAATACCACCTCTATTCTCTGCGTCCTGCTTGGCATCAATGCCATTTATGTTAGTCACAGGCAGGGTACTGCATCATAGTAGGTGACTATCATCTAAGCACTGTGGACAGGTGGCCTTTAAAACAGCATGCAGCAGGGAATATAAGAGCTCTTTCTGAGGAAATGGAAATCTTCATAGCTGAGAGCAAACAGTGCAGCAGTTGTGAATATCAACATTTCCAATTTGGAAACTGTCAAGAGCTGCCTGGCTTTAGGTGTAGGAAATAGACAATATCTAAGGAAAGACAGCAAAACAATTCAGAACAACTCAAAACATAGTGCAGTATCACCCACAAATGTTTACAGAATAATTGCATTTCCCTGTGCCTAAATGTGATGTTGCTTACCTTTGGGACAGAGTGCTGTGAATGGTGTACTCTTCACCAGCTCTGCAGAGAAGTAAGTTATTCCCAAAGAGGTCTGACGTAACTTGAAACTGCTTGTCTCCATCCTTGAGGAAGCTAGTTTTTCTTGTGGAAATGTGAAAGTACTTGAGGTAGCTGAGAGGCTGGTTGAAGCTATGTCTCCGAGAGTCTCTGGAAGGACCAAGGATAGTGCACTCCCAAAGTTCTAGAGAGTGTGGCTGAAGGGCATCCTGTGAGTTGCTCTCAGACACTTTTCTGTTTGCCACTGGGGTGAATAATGGCTTCTGTAGATGGCCTCTGACCGTGCATGGTTACAAATTTGGGCATCTGAGAAAGGTTCAAGTCCGTATTGAGATGTTTGAAGACTTACAGTCATTTGTGTGCCTCATCTTTCCCTGAGAACTTGGTGGGACTGTTAGGAAAATAATTGCTCTGGTGTTCTGAAGACAATTTGAAAACAGGTAAGTGTGAGGAGCTTGTTTGGTTGTTTGGGGTTTTTTTTACTACTATTTCCTCATAAAACCTGCAGGTATGACAACCTGAAGATCAATGACCAGAACCAAGAGCTCAGCTTCTCAAAATGCATGTTTACCTAAGTCCAAAGTCACATCAATCCAAATTTATGCATGTTTCTTCTAATTGCTTGTCACTGTTGCAAGTTGATGTTTCAAAATACCGACTTACATTCATGTTACACATTTCACTATATCACACCTCAGGGATTGTTTCATACTGCCTACCATTCTGTTTCCATCCATATAGTGCATTTACATGCTATTTCATAAATTAACAACAGTTTCTAATCTGCTGATTCATTTGCAAGGGTGAAAAGTCAATGTTCAATTACTGCCACCACAGTTAACATAAACATTGACCTGATTGACTGCAGTGCTCCCTTTGTGCTATAACATGGCCACAGATTTATCTTCCCTGCCTCTGCTTTGCTCCAGGCACCTGATTAAAAAGCCCAGACCAATGTCTGCTCCTATATGCTAACTTTGATTTTTCTCTTTGGACCACTTTACCAGGACTGCACTCATGCCTCCCTGATGCTTTGTGGCATTTATTGTCTGAGTTTTCCTCTCAGTGTGGCACCGCAGTCTAACTGCATAATATTCCTTCTTCATGCAAGGATAATCTGCATCCTCCTCGCCTCTCTACTGTGCTAGGCATGATTTCTATAATGTGAATATATTAGGAAAAAAGCAATCACTGGTTCTTGGGATTTTCAAGTTGCCTCAGAAGGCTAATAAAATTTGCCATATTTTTTTTCTATCTGCTGCAAACTAGGCTCCATGTCTTAAATCCATGCAAGAAGCTGAAGGTTTAGTGTGGATGATGTCATCTACATCAAATACTAGAGTTATTGCTATTAATCATGGCTTATTATTGGTCTATTAGTCATGGCCTACATATGGGGTACAACACTAGTACAAAAATATTTATTAGGAAAAATGACATGGCAGAAGTAAAGACTTATGGAACCTGCACATGACTTGGAAAAGGAGAAAAAAGAAAAAAAAAAATTAAACTACTCCATACTGCTTACAATGCAAGCCTTTTCAAATAAATGATAGGGTTTAATGTTAATCTCATGATCTATACAAAAATTTGAATAGGAAAAGGTATTTCAGTGTCTAAAAATTATGAAATGATGGCATTTACTTAAAAACTATTGCATGAGAAAATTTGTTTTCAAGCTTCACACGTGTGTTTCCAGTCTGTGCAATTTCTTGCTTTTTAATATCACCACTCAAATTCCCCTAGCTATCAATGGTGTCTTTAATTTTGAAGAATTTGATAGGACAATAATAACGGAATAGAAACTTCTAGGTCTGATACAATTTCCTTTGCTGGAGCAAAACCAGCTCTGTAAAATGTGATCCAACAAAAATATAAAATAATTTCAAATATTTGGTTTTAGTAGTAGAAAATATCTCTTCCTATGGCCTGGAAGCAATACTAAATAACATTATTTCCTCTCCTGATGGAGGACACAGAATTGACACCAAGAATGGTGCATCAGCACTTTATTATTCCCCGGCACAATCTTTCATACCCTTTTCCCTTATGCATAATATCTGTGTGCCCTTTTACTCTTTTGTGATTGGTCAATACAAATCAGCATTCTCTGCTCCTTTTCCTTTAATGTTGGTCACCTGTCTTACAGAGCTGCAATTTATCAGAGGTAAGATTACCTGGACTATCTCTATCCTTTTATAATCCAATCTCCCACACTCTCCTAAATATGAAAAGACTATAAGTGCATTCAGCAGTTATATGAGTTAAGGGGAAAGAGTAAGATTCTCTATAAAAAAAAGACTAAAAGAACTGTAACCAGCTAACTGTCTCATTCTTAAAGAACTGTGATAAACTTATAAACATCAGTGATAAATCAGATTTTCTCTTCATATACAACAATGATATTTTTAATTCATTATAAATCTTCAAACCTTCCTGTGAAATGGTTAGCTTTCATATCTGACATGGAGAACAAACTGGAGTCACTTGTCTCTTTGGAGATGTTTTCAAATACAAACATTGCCTTCTTAGATTTATAAAAATCACATGATTTTAGCATTTAAAAGTGGTGGCAAGGTCAGGTAATTTTTTAATGATTTTGAAATATGGATTTTTAAATTTGAAAATGCCTGTAAATGCAACCTCTGTAGTTACCTTTTTTTCCCCCACGGTCGTCTCAGATTAGAGCTGAACAGAAATAGAAGTAACCAAACTGGCTCATTTTTCATTATTCGTTATATAATTATTCTTAACATTAAAACCCAAACACTTCAGAATACCTCTTTATTGTATTAGACACTCCTTTCAAACTGATAAAATAACACACTTTTAAAATTTGGCTCTCTGTGGAAAAAAGAGGAAAAAAAATGAAAAAAGAAAAATCCTGCCCTTGGGTTTAACTTGCTGTTATCTTAATAGCTAAAGTGATGATGTGTCATATGTGGGCTCTAGTTTAGCATGCAAAAGTGTGTAATAAGCATCTATGATCAGAAATTGAAATCAAATGAAATAAAAGATCAATTGATCTTTTAGACTTCAGATGAATTCTTTGACAGAGACTGAAATAATGAATAAATGTCTTTCTTAATTATATGCTGTTATTTTACTAATTTCATGTTGGAATCTTTGGATACTGAGGATGATCCAGGAAGTTCATAGTTATTACACCAGTATAATGACCGAGCCTGGTCTTTATTAAACCTAACTAAAACAAGTGATTTGTGTTTAAGTATTTCAGTTATTACAGTATGATTTCCATGACAGAAAAAATTGACTGAAGTTTTATTTTTGCAAGGTGGGGACACCTGGATGACAGAGACTAGCAAGAGTTCCCTGAATACAGAACTCTCAGTTATATGTGCCAAGTGAGGAACACAATTTTTTGCCTGTAGAGATGAGAGGAGTCTCTTTTTGGTCCTATATAGCAGATCAGGTGTAGCAACAGAGTAATGGCTGTAGAGGACAATGAAGTGGTCATTCTCCCCTCACTGCCCTCTATTCTCCCCCTCCCAGGAAACACTGTATTTGATAAAACTGACAAAACATCTTGGATGAAATTCTGGTTTTGAAGACAGCAGAGTCTTTACAACATAACTGAAAATTAGGAATATTTCTGCCTTTAAAATACATACTTCTTAAAAAAAATTATGAATTAATATTTATTTTACTACCTTTTGCAGCATTTCCTTTGGCATGTACTAATATCTTATTTTCAAGACAACTTCATTTGCTTCTCCTTTTTCCTCCCTTCTTCTTTCATACCCAGTCGAGGGGGGAAAAAAAAATAGAAAATTGTACATTTTAAGGGAAAGGAACTGATTAAGTCAGAAGGAAAACAGCAAAACTCAACTTTGAGTCCTTCACCTGGGTAGTGAGGGAACAATCAATCTTTGCCTATACTTTCTAACACAAATGGTGTAGACATTTTATGTATTCAGATTATACCATTTTCCAGACATACAATCAGAGTTTTAGAGGGAATTTAAAACAAAATCCCATTTAAATTTCATCAGTCAGTATCAAAATTTTTCTTCTTAAAACTGGAAACATGCTGCCTCACCTTGTGTATATACAACCTAACAAACAGGCTACACTGGCAGAAGATTCATGCCAATGTTGGGCACTCAGACTCAATGTACTCACAGCAAGGCAGAAGGACAAACAAAAAGAGGGGAAAAGACCTGTTAAATCAAAGGAGCAAAATGAGGTTTCACATTCCTGGCAGGTGCCTTACAAGCCTTGGATACACCCCGATCACTAACACTTTGTCACAGTGTAGCTGGGTGAAAAGATCCTGGTGAAAATGCTGACTAATTTTCATACCAATATAGACCAGAGCTGTGAAGTTCTGAAGTTGCACAACACAGTACATGTTACTTAACTGATAGGAACAGTCTGAGATTTACACTTCTCACCCTATTGAGGTCAGCAGAAGAGATGTAATTACTATTGTCTAGAAAGGACAAGAGCTCTTCAAGCGGTCAAATCACCAAATCTTCATGTCTAAAGTGCTCAGTTTCATAGTAGTTGTTATATCTAATCAGCCAGACAGAAGAATAGCATGGGATAGCCTTGTCTGATTACAATGGTTCTGCTAGGAGTGGTTCTATCATAATTTTAAAATAAAAGGTGTCGAACCCAAACAAGTAGTTTTGCTCTCCCAGGTTAGGTCTCATGTTTTTTCCTATTTGCTGAATAAACTATAGAAAAGCAAATATCTCATACTTACTGATATTATATATGAACTTGAGTAAGTGTTAAGTATCCACAAAATTACAGGCTCTTGTGTAAGTAAAACTTTCTGCTATGCCATGGCAGTGATTTATACTTGAAAACAAAAAACAAAACAAAACAAAACAAAAAAGGAAAGGAAAGGGAGGGAGGGTGTTGAGTACAGTAATAATAACATATTATTTATTTCTTCCTTGTCACTAATGGAGAAGTTTTACTGAATGGAAGAAAAATGTAAATAAAGAAAAAGTGGGTTTCTGTTTGTTTGTTTCCTTGGGAATTTTGTTTATTTGGTTTTTTAAACAATAGCTGTTTTAGTAGTATTAGATTTGTTTGCTTTCTTTTTTCTCCCTATGAATTTAAAGAAATTTAAATATTTTACATACACAAAGTATCACAAACCTAATATCTGTTCAGTGGATCCATAAATGGATCTCATACCTTGTTATTACACGAAAGTTTTTCTGGGTATTAATAAGTATTGCAAAGTATTCTGACTTTTAACATGGGCTGGAAATGTCAAAACAACACATCTTTACATTTTACCAAATAAGTTTTTTCTGACCATCTTTGTTTTGTTGATATTTTCAGATCATACCCTTTCATACTTATAAGCTGACAACAAGAGTTGAAATATTAAAATAGACATTCTATTCTTTGAAAATTTGTACTGAACTTGATAACAGCAATGGGTAATATTTGTTTTATCTCCCCAACAAAATGGTCAGTATTGTTAATGTGAGTAATAGAACAAATATCTTCAGGTCTGGATACATATGTTGCTATCAGATTCTGATCAGTTACTAAACACCTGTGTGCACGTTTATTTAGAATTAAATATTGGATAATAAGGATCTACAGCACAGGTGTTTGGTTGTGTTTTCCTTTGTTGTTATTTTTTTTTTAATGTGGGTTATTTTTTTGACATCTTGAGCTAGTTTCTACATTCACTGGGCCTTTAGCATAGTTGTTAGTATGGTTTATTTCATAGCAAGCAAAATTTACTGATTTTCTGGCATTACATGCAAGAAGCAAGTTTTAAAATATCAATCCTACCACTAGGGACTAAAACTATGCCAAATGTATTGCTTAAATCAAGAAAAACCTCAGAAACTAGTTTATGATTGAAGGCTGAAAACTTATCATAATTAGAGGGGTATGAGATTTTCTGATTTATATACTTATGAAGATGTTACTTTATGTTTAAATTTAGAATCAATCATCTGAAAAATTACTCTTTTTTCTTTTCCACATATATTGTTTTTTAATGAGAGTAAATTTATTTGATAAGAAGAAAAAAATCTATGCCAGAACTTTTATGATTAATGTTATTATAGTCTGCCTTGGAATTTCAAGAAAATGAGAAAATGCCTTGTTGGTTAGTAGTAGAAAATGGGTTATCTGTGATGTCTAATACAGAGACAATATATTAGAAAATTTGCTATGCTTTTGAGAAAAGAGGCCTAAATCTCAAAAATTACATAGATATTGCATTAGGGGAAATCCCAATACTCATTGCAAGAATAGTAAATTTGCAGTTGATTCACCTTTGCATGTTTGACAATTGGGTCAAAGAACTCAAGACAAGGTGTTTCTAGTGGAGTAAAACACTTCTCTTCTCTTAGTCTGACACGACCTGTTAAGATGTAATCTATAGTTTTGCTAAGCAATTAAGAAAACAGTATTAATAGTACTAATTAGCTGATATGATCCCCATGATATTTCATAACATAACAACCATTGCAGTGCTCTCTTAGCCAATCTGTAGAGTTGTCTATTGCCTGGGGTCTCCTTAAAAAGCTTATCTTGTGCATCCATGCATCTGCAGTCAGTTTCTCACTACACTTCTCTCATTCTACTCTCTTTTATTATTTCAAACTACTAAAAAACTCCTTTGTGAACCACAACCATGCTAGCTCATGTTAAGACCAACATAATGATTTTCATGCGACCATAGCATAAAAAAATACCCAAATGTTATGACACGTTACTGTTTCAATGCACCTCCATCACCAGATTTTGAATGGTTTTATCTATATGGATCTCCAGCTAAGGAAAATTACTTCTTAGTCTTAGAATACATCAGCCCTTCATTAAAGCCAGCATAAAATTTTAGAACCTTGAGGAAACATCATGAGGATTTAAATCCAGCAACTTCAGCAGTGGCAGAATATCAGAGGCAGTATATAAACTGTAACAACAAAACCAACAAAACCCCTGAAAATAGTTTCTTTTCCTAGGGAGTGGAGTAATGTTTGCAGGACTGACTAGTTGTAAACTTCTCTAAGGAGCAGCAAGAGAGCAACATGGTACCTGCAGCATTTGAATGGGCTGAGCAGCGGGGTGTGACATCAAGCTCTGTTGCTGTTAACAGTTGTGATGAACCCAGAGGAGCCAGAATAAGCTCACAGCAGCAAACTCAAAGGGAAAGAGACAGAGGCATGGCTACATGAATCATGGACAATAGAAAAAAGCTCCACTTGAAGTATTTTTGAACATTTGTATGGGAGATTTCATAGGAGAGATTATTGCCATTGAGAAAAAATTGTAGCTGTTAATAAACAGAGTGATTTTAATTTAGCAAGTAAGCTATGCGTTGACTGATACACAAAGAAATGACATGCTATGTGACAGTAATTTTTCTACAATATTTCTTCACCTTTCTTCTAGAAATAAGAGGAATGAAAAGTATTTTTCATATTTTACATATCAAATGACCACAGAACACTGAATGTAATCTGAGAACAGGATGACAAGAAGATTTAAGATGCTTCAGCAAATTTTGTCAGCCTAAAAGAGACAGGCTGAGAACCTAAGGAGTAGAGGAACAGAGCTGAATTGCTTTAACTACAGCAAGATCTAGATCATGTTTTGTAGAAATGGGATTTGAAAGTTATTATAATGTCACTGACATTTTCTTTACAACTGTCTATTTCCAATGCGTCATAATGCAGTAAAACGCATTTGCTATAGGCTAAGCTAGTACAAGAGGCCTCAGCCTCAGAGAAACTTGTTTTGGTGTTTGGTGTATGTGTGCAAAATAAGAGAAAAGCAAGAGAGGATTTCCAAGAATACAAAGAGATCCATGAAACTTCGGTATAAGGTACACATTTTTATTAATTAAATGATCACGATTATTATCTTAAAAAGTAGATTGTTTTCTATAGTCATTATCATGTTTTTAGTTTATTTATGTTATAGTGACTAAGGGATTCAGAGAAGATGGCTTTTGTGACAATAGATGGTAATGCTATATTTAAGGTATATGCATCTGTAGCTTTCTGTAACTTTGATTTCTGGATGCAAAGCTTTTTGCATTGTGTTGCAGATTCTCCTAAAACATGCATGGATATTACTTTATTTTATCTATAAACTTGTTTAACTTACTAGTCTTTTTCAGATCAAAAGGAATGAAGTGTGGGTCCCAGATATCCATAAACTGCAAAAACAATTCAGCTTATTGGCTGCTGTCCATAGGGCAATCACTAGAACAAATAAGATATAAACTTTGCTTGGTATTCTGTGGTTTTTTCATTTTTAATGTCTGAATGGAGGGGCTGAAATTCAGATTCCATTAAAGTCAGTAACATTATCAAGCAATTGGCAGATTTTTCCAGTCACTGTGATTTTTGATTGACTGTATCAGCCTGACTGACCTGCAGATGCACATCAAGTCCTGTTTAGTGATATTCACTAGACTTACCATGTGCTTCCAGGGTCAAACACATTTGTACCACAACTGTCAAAAAAAGTCACATTTTCTACTTTTTTGGTATTGCACAATGAGCTACTGAGCCAACAATTATCTGGATAAATGACTCCGCAAGATAAATTTTAAAAAAATCCAGGAAAACTCTCTAGTTATAACTAAAGTTATGCTATTAATAACTTACATTTCCATAGGAATGAGAATATATGTCTTTATCCTCTAATCTCTTACATCAATTTTGGCTCCTATACTTGTTCAGATGGAAGTAAAACATGTTTTGCAAGGTAATGAAAATCAATTATTATAGATAGAAATATTAATAATAAGCTAAAGTAGTGGAATTATTTGGATTAATATTAAAAACCTATAAAGAGGGAATACTAAGAATACAGTCAATGACACAACAACAACAACAACAACAACATGGTATAACATTCTTTGCAGGACTAGTACTTCTCTGAGTAGATCATCAGTTTCTTATCCTGATTGTTTTTTGAACCTGCACAGAGTATTCACCAGATTGTCCCATTTAAAGGAGCTTAAAACCTGTGGATAACTAAGAGAGCAGAAGACTTTTTACACATGGTCACTAATTCTGCATAACTTCATGTGGAACAGCTGCTGGTAATGGAATTTGCCAGCAGACTAAGTGCCTTCAAAACCTTAGCAATGGGGGGGGGAAGGGGGGGGCGGTGCCATAGAGCGCAGGAGGAGGGCAATAT
>VYXD01000893.1:22392-37911 GCA_013397195.1 Hylia prasina | reverse complement strand
TTTCCAAATTGTTTATATTTTTCTGGATATTAGGAAAAATATGGAGGAAGCATTAAATGGTGAGTTTACAGAAGCCTTTTAAAACTACTCAGTTTACACAATTTTGAAAGAAGGCAAGTGAGTTGCAGAACCAAAGTACTATTCTTGACCTCAGACTCTCAGGTAAGGCAGAATAATGCAGAACCGAAAGTAAGACTATATAGCTAGTAACAATTTTATTTCTAAACTGAGAAGTTTCAAATATGATTCTTGTGTAATCATGGCTGTGGCTATCACCACTTCTGCCAAGAAGGCTCTAACATGTTTTCATCCTGCTTTGAACTGAGCTGGGTAAGGAGAAAGGAGGTCTAGTCCACTTGGCTCTGAAAATCTTCACTGCCTCTCACCAGCATTTAGTGCTTGTCTATCATGGCAATGGAGTCAGAGTTTCAGATTTGTTAGGTTACACCAATTATTTTTTGTTCCCTTCTCCCTCTGTCCTTTGGCTGTCTGATCAAAGTGTTTCCACCAGCTGTAGTTCTGACAGCAGCTTAAACTGCAGCCTGACCTGGGAAGTGAGAGAGGCTATTTCTTTCAGGTTTGTGGAGCCCAAGTCATCCCACTGTTATTAATAGCTGTAACAGAACTACCTCACACAGCTCAGCTGCATTTTGGGCAAGGGAGAACAGTGTGGCTTGGGCTGACTGTGGTTCTACAGAGTGAAGAGAAGACAGTAAGATGGGCAGGCAGAAAGGAAGTAAGGCAATAAAGAAAAGAGGGAAAGGTAGGGATAGAGAGGAAGAAAGTGTCAAGGGCCAAGTGGGAAAAGAGAGAGTTCAGCAAAAGGAAAGACAAAAAATGAAGGAACTCTAGAAGGAAATATGGTGGAAAAGATGGAAGAAACAAAGATACTTATACATACAGAATAATACCCTCTCTCTCCCCCACTAATTTTGTGATTTTTGGGGGGGGTGGAGGAGGGATGGAGAGGAGGGCTATCTTTACCTCCTTGTTGCTCTCTTGAAACTATTTTCTGTATTTTTTCAATTTCTCTCCTAAATGAACTCCTTATCCATGTATACAGAAGTCCTGAATCATAAATAAGAGCTCCTCCACCAAGTGACATTAGAAGCAGTTAGCTGAATCCAACCTTAGACTGATAAAGCTTTTTACATAGAAAATCTGTGCTGTCCTGTTTTTGTCGAAGTGTAAATATAGCTGTTTTTTCCTTTTGAATTATCTCTCAGAACATGTGTTGCAGAAGACTCTAATAAGAATATGTGAGAAAAGCAGCAGGTATTAGCTCTGTGCTGTACTGTTCAGGTGGATGATATGAGGCAGTCATAATCAAAGCATGTGGAAAATATTAGCTTAATGCAATATCCCATAGTAGGTGCACTTGTCATGCAAGGCAGCGTATTACCAGCCATTTAATCAATGTTTTTGCAGCAACAGAATTTTTATAGGCCATTACATAGAAATTTGGGGTGAAAAACTGTCTGTGATGACTTTGCTAAGACGTTTTAACTTCTGATGGAATCCTACAGGCAGCCTAGACTGAAGCTTTTTGGACATAGAGGTTTAGATACAGGGAATGAAACCACTGCATGAGAGTCACACTAAACATCTCTAATCAGCCACAGCATGTAATTACACAAACAACTAATCACATAAGTATCTTGGTGCTGTTTCTCTCCATTGGTCTGTAAGCCACAGTGGAAGCTTATTGTGTTTATTGGGTAGTAAATCAACATTAACGTGCTTCAAGCAACAACATGTTTTCTAAATCTGTATTACAACTTCAAGGCAACTGCCTCTCAGGTAATACAATTCTGGGCTACTCTCTTATGGCAGTAGTACTGACTTGCAACCTGAAGGCTAAAAGGAAAAAGAAGTTCCCTGACAAGGCATGAAGATCTCTTCTTCCTCTCTTCCTATTTTTTTTTTTTTCTTTCCCCCTTAATTCTTTCTACTAGTTAGAAAGAACAGTGAGATTCTGTGCTTCAAAAGTGAATTGCAGGTGTTTTGTCAATAGCCAAGATATATAAAATTCCTGTAAGGAACCAATGATGGCTCCAAAACCCTTTAAGGTTAGCTATCAGGAAGAATACTAATATATTTGAGGAAGTTCAGAGAAGAGCTGTGTGAATGATTAAAGGATTGGAAGGCATATCTTGTAATGAAAGAGTCCAGAAGGTCTATTTACTTAGTTTATCAAAGAGGACATCAAAGGGTAACTCGATCACAGTCTCTGAGAAGATATGATGAGAACTACTTTTTGAAATGGACTCTTCATCTTACCTTTCATTCTAGTGAATGGAAGCCAACGTGTTGAAACTACTTATGAAACACGTTTTGCTTTTATGCATTTTAGTAGAAAGAACTCAGGAAAGATAACTAAATATCTTCATTTCTACAGTAAACAAACTCAAAAAAGGTGGAATGAAATAATAATGTAAAATAAGGTAGAATGAGTTAATAATGAATTTGGCTAAGAATAAAATAGTGGTTTCTTTATCCTGGGAGAGATGCCCTGTGATTTAGGGTATAAACATTATTTCAGACCAAAATATTTCATGGAAAGCCTTACAGTCAAATTCAGATTGTGGCTGCATTGTGAATCTGTGAATTTAACTGTGTGTTCCTGTCATCCGTTTTCTCTTTGATAATCGGACTGTACTTCTTGTTCTCTTGCATCAGATTAGCTCCTGAGCATGACAACAGTAAGCTTGTAAACATCTGATTTAACTGGGCTTGATTTGTCAGGGAAGGACTAGATGTATCTTCAAGAGAGGAACAATATTTTCCCAAGTTTCTGCAGCATCTACTACACAGAAGTATATGTGTTCCTTTGGCCCCTAGGATGCTGCCACAGCATGAATTGCTGAAAAATAATAACCATTTGAAAGAATGGAAAGATTTTACTAGATACTTTAAAACTGATTTTTGCCTTTAGAATTACCTTTAGCACAGGTCTGAAATTTGAAATGCAGCAACAGCTTTCCATCAAAATAAAAGGATTTTTTCCATTAAAAAAAGGCTTAAAAATAATCTTACTTAATCTTAATTCTTATCTGAATGGATATTCAAATGTTTGTTTTGTTAAAAATAACATTAAAATGGTAATTTGAAATATTGTTTTATAATAAGAGAGTTATTATAAATCAGTATTTCAAATTACCGTTTTAAGAACCAGTTGATAAACAACAATAGGAAAATCGAAATGAGGAAGTGGAGAAAGGCTGCATTAGTGATATTTTTATATATTTTTCTCAGGAAAAAAGCCTGACTCAACATCCTGGAAAACTAACCAGAAAAAAAATGAAAGGTACAATTGGGGAAAAGCTTTAACACTTAAAGCAATAGGTTTGATTCATAATTTAGATACCTCTATTAATGATTGAAAACCAAAAGCTACAACATTTTATTTATTTTAGTTTGAAGCCACAGGGAAAAATAACCATCACCAGTCCTTTTCAAAGTTGGACGGAGGAACAAAATAAACCAATCAAACAGAAACTATTTTTTTGTTATTAGACTCAAGAACCAGAAGTAGACTTAGAGATATGGATAAACTGAAAGAAATTAAAAAAAGTGAGCAACCCTACAAGAAAACAAATTAATCAATAAGGACAGAAAAGATTAAGAATAACAATGAGAAATGCCTAACAATACTACAAATGATTTATGACTCTTGCAGAGAACTGCAACAAAGAAACCATCAAAGACACTTTTCTCTCCATAAGGCATGCCTTTGTACAAAGATATGCCTTAAAGATATCCATACAAAGCCTATTAGTTACATCATTTTTCACCCTCAGAAATATATTTCCAATAGGTATTAAACATGGTCTTTGTGCCACTTAATTGCTCTCTCACCAGATATAAGAAACATGTCCCTATTTTAAAGATCTATTGTCCTTACATACCAGTCTTACTGTTCCGAAATTCTAAAAGACAAAGAAGAGTGATGATCTGGTTTTGAAACAGCTACAAGACAAACACAAATCCATTTTTGAAGGCTCCCTTCTCCTTGGTGGAGAAGGCAAACCTAATAGCTATTTGTTGCTGTAGGCTTTCCTTAGTGCTGTATCTTGAAGATGTTGAAGCACCAGGTGAGGGATTTGCCACGTGATGCAGTGACAAATCCAAAACCACTTTTTTGAGGGGAGAAATTGTCACTGTATGCAAAAGACAAAGAGTGTCTAGAAAAGTGAAAGGAAACCTTAGGAAAAACTCAATTTTGTCAAGAGTGGAATAATGCCTATCTTGGAGTGGAGGAGTAAGTATGAGAGTTTGATAAGAGAGTTTTCAATGTTAGTTCAGAAAGAGCTCTGACTGGTGCTGGGTTGAAAAGGTGTCAGTGTAGACCTGACCTGGTTTGACTGAAAACATCACTCTCAACCATCACAAGTGTTGGAGCAGTGAAAAGAGCCATCTGACCCTTCACCACCTCTAAGATTTTCTAAAAGTATATGTATTTTGAGTTGCAGGGATAAATATCAGAAATAGATGCTACATTAATGTTGGACATGTTGTTTATCTGGGTTTTTTTGTTTGTTTGTTTTATTTTTTTGAGGAAAGAATTTTCTCATTAAATATAAATTTTTCATTAGGCATATATGGTCTTAATGTAGCCTCATTATTTGTCATTATGCAATGGATTAACATGTTTTGTAATGATGATGCATTTTTAAAATATTACTGGGACTTTTTTCTCCACAACTATTATTTTTCTCAACATATGAATAATTCAGAAAAAGGAAAAAAGTAGAAAACCAAATTCACATTTTGCTAACCACTTACTCTGGTGAAGAAAAACCTCTCTTTCAGTGAAAAGGATATAATGACAAGAAAACAAAGTAATTTTGATTTTATTCAAAGATTCAAAGTTTATTGTTATGCTAAAATTCCAAAGAATACAGGGAAGCGTATCAATGCTTTTTCATCTTTTTGCTTATTTTGTTTCCAACTTTTTACTCCTGCTATGTTAGCTTAATATAGAGAGGTCTTGGAAAAAAGTTATGCATTACTGGACAGAATTTGATTTTCCATGCTCTATTTTTCTTACCCCTTTAAAAGATAATGCATTGGATCTTAAATCCAAGTATTTTGTGTAATAAGCTACTTTAAACACCTATTTTCATACATGGGAAAGTTATCTGTTTCTATTATATTAAAAATATAGTGCATATAAATAATAGATTACTGTTTTTAAAGAATCCTTCATGATTAAAATCTCCCAGCAACAAAGTAATGAATAACATAACAATAGTGTAAAACTCTTAGGAACATGGGTCTATCATCGTGTCCAAAGTATTTTATGTAGAGTTTCTAAACACTAGTTGAAATGGTGTGTCTTGGCCTGAAAAATGAAATTTTGTGTGACAGACAGATTAAGGATTATTCTGTGTTTCTTTTAACAGTGAACTTCAAGTCACATGCACTACAGCTACTCAGTAAGAAACAAAACATGAATCAGCATGTCTTATCACCTACCAGAACTAACACAGTCTTAGACTATGCCAATGTCCAAAAATACCCTGCCTTAAATACTCACTGAGGGAGATTGGGCTCTTCTGAAGAGTTCTAGGGATGTGCATAATAAACCATATGCTCACTGATTAATGCAAGCTTTTGCAAGACATTACTACCACATACATTTTGTATGAGAAAATGTGGATTTTGCACATTCAGAACTTTGATACATATTGATTTTTAGAATGTTATGTTCTTCAGGGACTAGTTTATATACTTAAAACTTCTTAGTATAAAGGTTATAAAAAAAGCCTATACTGTCTTGTGCTTGGTAGTGGTACAAAGAGAGCAATAACTTAATATTCTTAAGCCAAAAAAATTAATGATAAGAACTCCTAAAACAAATATTTCACATCTGCTGAACAGATTAGGATATAAATGATCAGCTTTTGCTTTCCCTTAGTAGGAGTCTGTCTATAGGGTGAGCTGAAAAGAAGCTCTACCTTGACTTCCAAAATATCAGAAGGATGAGGAATATGCAGGCAGAAAGAAAACTGTATATTAGTGTTTGTAGTTTGGAGTCTGCTGTAGATTAATCTAGATGTAAAGCTCCTGTGTTTGTTAACCTACAGCTTACACTCTTCCCTCTTCTAACATTAGTATTAGATACCTTTAAGACAGGTTGAAAAGTATTTGTGTTGGGCAAAACTAATGGAATAAGAGGTTTCTAGAGATGATGATGTCTAGCAAAATAAGAACAACTTATTTACACTGACTTTTTGGTTCTCCCCCTCAATGTATGCAGAAAAAATTCTAATTTCAAGATGAAGTATTTTTGCTTTTGTAATGAAGACAATACAAGCCATCCACTTGTGGGCGCAGTAATGCTAAGCAGTGATAAAGTCATGCAAATACGTAATGAATACAAATCTAAGGTAATAGCTAAATAATTTGTACTATGTGGATGTGTGAAACACTGATTTAAAAACTCAGCAACCAAAGGGAATATCAAGGAGAAATAACCTAGAGCAGGGAAAAAAATCAGATTGATGAATTGGGCTATATTAAAGTTCTTTTTTTTCCCCTCAACAATAGAAGAGATAGACGATTCATGTTAAGATAATAATATATTAATCCTCAGAAAAAAAAAATAGAATCTATTCCTTGAGGAGGTTATTTTACTTTAAAACCTACTGGTTTCTTTGGAGACATTTTCAACATAAAGCCTTTCAAATTTAGCTAAAGGAGGAAAATGGAAACATCCAATATTGTGGAGAAGGTGATGTGCACCTCAATATTTCCACCTATTCACAAAAGATCCTTGAATGGGTTTACCCACTCCTGTCAAATGGCATGTTGAGTATTTATACATGTAATGTACCTGTTCATTCATTTCAAGTTCCATGTGGAACCAATTAAATTCAGCATCTACAGTTGCTTCTCAGCAACATAAATTTTTGCTATAAATCACATATGTTTAATCCCAAGGAATATGAAATAATAAACAGCCCATGATGCAAAATCTTGAACCTGTCTCATCAAAGAGAAAAGAATATTTCAGATGTAGTGTGATAGCTTCAGACCTTGTCCTACTGATAATAGTGACCTGCCATTAACATGAGACAGAATAAATATTCACAGTGATGGAGGCTGTTCTAGATCAACTTTTTCTAGCTCATATAACTCTGTATTGAAGAAAAACCTAAAATACACCCTGATCAGAAACATGGATGAGTCTTGTCCTAGTGAGCTTTCTCACTTGGGCTGCCTTGGAAACAGTCTTTTATAAATATTGTTCTCACACCATTGCTTTCATGGCCAAATGTTTTGTTTATTATATTCTACCTACCTATGAACAC
Organism: Hylia prasina; assembly: GCA_013397195.1. NCBI lineage: Eukaryota > Metazoa > Chordata > Aves > Passeriformes > Sylviidae > Hylia > Hylia prasina. The sequence goes on along the minus strand of VYXD01000893.1, from coordinate 30,595 downwards.
ATACATGCATAACTTTCCACACATCCATATTCAATATTTACTAAATATACATACATGTATGCATATGTATACATACTTGCAAATACAGGGAGAAAGATGAAAGCTTACTAATGCAGCTATCCAATTATCATGTATGTATATGAATGAAAGATGCTCTCCTGTTAAGGGATTGGCATGAATATTTAAATAAACATAAAAGTGCAGCAGCTTTTGTAAGACCAAAGCTTTTGTAATGCTCCAGTGAACTTCTAAAATTTTACACAGAACTATAGTTTTGTGTATTTCTTCAGCTTTACATGGCTATACATGATTGTGCGCATACATATGTTCAAAATGCATGGCATATTTTTAAGAGATTATGAGTGTGGGGCTGGAGAGAAAATTGATTTGATTGTTTTCACTGCAGCCTCCAGGCCCTATTTGAAGCAGGTGTGCAAATAAGAATTTAAATGTAAGGTAATTTAAAACTGAACTCAGAAAAGAGCTAATTTGTAGGAAGGTGAAATTCCCTCTCAGTTCTTATTTTACATCATCCTATTCTATTATTTTGTAATTATATCGCATCATGTTGTTATGCTATTTGTTCAAATTACCCTTAAATTACAATCAAATATTATTACTGGCACTTAGTACTCTGCATGATGTATTTAATTGCCATTGTGACAAACAAAATGATGTTGAATGAGTATTGTATTGAATATTTGTAGAAAATTATTTTTAGAGTTTAATTTCCTGTTCTAGATTTGGAGGTTGTTCTGTTTTGTTTTTTTGTTTTTCAGTTTGGAGAAGAAATTAGCACTATCTATAATCTAGCAGCACATATAACATGTGTCTAAAAATGTAATACTTTTGACTCACAGAAAGAACAATTTCTAAAAAACACAGGTCTAGTAATTCAAGTTTTTTTAGGCAGGAATTTAAGGCTTTTACAACTGTCAGTCCTAAGTACCTAATGTTCACAAGATTTTCATGGTGTCTATAGCTGCCACATACTGGCATCCTCTTGAGGCAGAACTGGGGAAAATGTGGGCAAGAGAAGCTATAGTTCTAATCCTGATTGTTTTTCATTAGACTTATATTCCAAGCACCGTATTTCCACAAAAGACTCTGTTGCGAAAGTATGCAAGTAGTTTTCTGGAATAATTATTTTCAATGTTTATTTAGTTATATAACTCTATTAGTCTGAAAAAAATAAGCAAATTTTTCTTGTTTTCCTCCAGGTAACACAGCCTATAGGTTTGCAGGCAGAGTAAGATGATGTCATTCTGCAAAAGTCAGCATTTCATGGATTCATATCAGTTGTGAATTACTGTCTCTGCTTTACTTGTCAGCAACAAATAATTGCCTAATCTACTTAGGTATAGCCCGCACTTTTATCTTACTTCTGCTAGCTTTTCTTCTTTGTATTTTTATCCAGAATATTTTTTTTTACCTTTATCTTTTCAATTTATTTCAAATAGTCAGAATACGAGATTATGGTGTATTTTCTCTTAAAAATATATGTTTTATTATCCATTGTCTTGGAAGTTCTGATTCCATAAGTGGAGTTTGAATGAATGCAAATTCTCCAACTGTGTTCATTACTTGGTAGTTGTTGTCAGCTAACACAATATCTGACTTTTTCTCTATAAAGATAAAATTATGGTTTGTAAAACATACAAATATACTTGCTATACTTTTTGTCTATCAGTTGAGTTTTCACTAACATTTAGGGAAAATATCATCCTTCCACACAAATACTTTTGTCATAAAATACATTCAAGCAAACAAACAAACAAAAAATGCTTAAAGAGTAGAATATTGCTCATATTTTGTAACAATATAAATCAGGAAAGTAAAATAAAAGTGAAAATGAAAGTTATAACCATGACTTACTGCTTGCTGTCAGATTAGACACATCATCAGGAATAAAAAATGGTTCAGTTTTCTTCCCAGACTTATTTTGCATATTTATTCCATAGCTCATCTAAAATCTTCTAGGTATAGTTCAATTTCATATTTCTACAATGAAAACCTTGTGAAGACTCTTTTTTTGTCTGACTTCCTGATCTTATTTTTATGTTATTTTTGTAGTATTTTGCTTTCCTGTCCTCTATGTCACTCGCCTGTCTTTTTTACATTCCTAGATAGTCTGACTCTGAGATAGCTGCAGCTACTCTCATTATTGGCTTGCAAAGTGATTCTTTAGACTGGGTGATAAGGACAACACCAGCAGCATACCTGATATTACAGAATTTGCTTCCTCTAATTTGAATTCCTCTATTGTAGCCCTCAAGATAAATGTGCATTACCATTTCAGTATAATGCCTGAACAGATGCAGTGGCATAACACTGCCCTGCTGAACTCCTTTCCAGATGTTAAACCTCTCTGCTGTTCGTTTTGTTGTTGAAACTATTGCTTCCTGCTCACATTTAAAAATGTTAATTGAATAAACATTCATTTAGAAATTGAGTGGCAAAATATAGAGAATACTTCACATAGCATGCAGATGCTTCACTGTTGGATCCTTTTCCCTTTTCTTATCACCAATTAAATCTGAAATCAGACTTTTGTTACTTTTATGCAAATTTATCAATTTGAAATATTTAATGGAATTAGGGAATTAGGAAGGCCTATATTATAGGGCCTCCCATTTAGTAACTTATCTCCACTTCTTAATAACAGAATTCTCAATTGTGTCTCTAAAGATTTTAGTGACACAAGATATACTTTCTGAAAGGGATTTTGGGAGGCAAAGGCTAACAAAGGAAAGGTATAGATTATATTATGCAAAGACATGGTCACAGCAGTTGTCCAAGACTGACTATATTGACCTCTTCCTGATCCAAGTGGTCCTCCAAGTAAAATTTGGAAGCATGATGTAACAGAGAGATTCCTTCTCAGCCTGTATATCAACAGAAATGTACCCCAGTCTTCAGAAACAAGGACATCAATATAACCATTTTAGTATCCTTGTTATGGAGTTTTCTTTCTTTAAATCCACTATTGTCCAGCTGAAATTAAAAACTTGGAATCAGTATGTGTCAGTGTAGTTGGTCCAGTCAGGCCACTTAAGAGGAAAGAGATGAAGTGTGGACGTCTATTACCAGAAAGTTCTATTCTGTTTTGGTACCAATCTTTCACACAGAACCAGCATTTCATTTTCTTCTGAAGCTCCCGCAAATTAGGTCCAAGAGATATATCAAATCTCATTTTGGAAATGTTAAGTTGAATGAATTCATCCTATATTTTGGGAAATGTGTAATTGACCTTAATAGTAAGATACTCCATTTAATTTTGAAATTTCTCTGGAGAAGATTTCTCTAGTTTCCCTTCCAGAAATATAATAATGCTATTTTGTGGTTTTAATAAGAAGGTCTTGAAAAGCACAAAAGTTCAATTTTTTTTCATGTGTAGGTCACTAAAGGGGAATATTGATGAGTCTTCCCTTGAATAGCTCACATAGGTCAGAGTTTTAAAAATGCATTATTTTTCTAATACATGGGTCTGTTCCATTATCTTTCAATTATACTTTTGGTGATTACCATAAACCTGAGGATAAAACTCTGGGTAAGTACTATCTCACCATTTTAAGAGGCCAGACAATGTTTCTTTCATCAGTTGTTCATATATAACTAAAATTGTGGGTTTTTTTATCATCAGATAAAAATAAAAAACATTAATAAATAACATTTAGTAGTCCATCAATACCTTCAGGTTAAAGAAACTATGTTGTTGCACAAGCTACTTTCATCCTTCACAATCCCTAACTTGTAAGTTGAAAAGAAATTCTTTACATTTAACTGATTTATAAAAATAAATTCTGATCAAAAATTCATCTCTGCTGCTAGAAAAAGATCAGATTACATTGTTGGCAAATTTCTAAATACCTCTGAATTAACATTCTAGGTTGTCTATTAATTTCTTACAAGGCAAGCTTTTAAAATTGTAATCTCGTGCCAAATGCAATGAAAAAGCGTTGATACACAATAATAACAGAATTACTTATATTTGCATCATTTTTTTATCTAGTCAAGAGAAAGACAACCAACTTGTTTGACAAGATCTTTCTTCTGGAAACCATGCTATTGTCGTTTTACCTTTTGGAGTTTTATTAATATTTAGTCATGAAGTCAATTTTCCATTATTTTTTGTCTGATCAGGCTGAAGGACCTACAGTTCCTTGAGGAGAGAGCTTTTAGATATTGAAACAAAACAAAATTTGAAATACACCCCTCTTTTGGAATATGTTACTGAGTAATTTTGATTATTTTATTGTACAAACAATTTATCTGGGAATTGAGTATGACATAATTTTTACAGTTTGTCTGATTGACTTGGTTTTCTATGTGTATTCTATCACTCTAGCTTGACTTCACTAAACTTTCACCAGGGCTTCTTTCCATTTGTGCCTCACCCTCACATGATTTTAGTTTACCTAGTTATCTAGGAAAGCCAGTTAATGTAAGATTTTTGGAGTTCAGCAAAGCTTTTGGCACTGTCTCTCCCAATATCTTCCTGGAAAAAATGCCCATCCCACAGATGGATAAACATACAATGAAATGGCTGAACAACTAAGTGAGCTCATGGGTTGGGCACAAAGTTATAGTGAATCAGATGTGTCAGCTGTTGGGTTACACAGGGCTCCATCCTCAACCCAACTGTCTTCAACAGCTTCATAAATGACTTGGATGCATGACTTGAATGATTACTAAGTAAGATCAATGATGACATGAAATTGGGAGGAACTGTCAACTGCCTCAAGCTAAGAAAGGCCCTGCAGAGAGACCTCATGACAGTCTGTAACTTCCGTGGGAGGTGAAGAAGAAGGGCAGCTACAAACCTCTCTTGTGAGCAGTGATAGGACTTGACTAAATGGCCTGAAGTAGTGTCAGAAGAGGTTTAGGTCAGATATCAGGAGTGGCTGGGCCCTGGAACAGGCTCCCCAGAGGAGTGGTCCCAGCACCAGCCTGACAGAGTTCAAGGTGCATTTGAACAAGGTTTTCAGTCACCTGGTGGGACTCCTGGGGATAGGGCCAGGGGTCAGACTTGATGATCCTGGTGGGATCCTTCCAACTCAGGAGATTCTATGGTTCTCAGATTCTGTGATCATGAAAATGAGAAATATTGCATAGTTGGGTTTTTTTTACATTTTGATGAAATTTATTATTGAGGTGATCAGGACTACTACTACCCAGAAATTTCTACTTTGCAGCCTATTTTTCATTCTATTCTGGTGGTGGAGAAGGTAAAAATGCTTTAGCAAACATTTCTGTTAGAATTAATGGCATCACCTATTGGATAAATTCACAGAGAAATTTTTCTGCTAGGAGAGGTATTTTCTTCCTCCACAATACTTTATCTAAGCCACAGAAATCTCTCTTTGGTCATATAGGCGTGTTTTCAAACATATTTTAAAATCAGCTATATTGGCTGGAGTTAGCTCAAGTGCCTGTGGCAGCATAAAGGAGTGCATTAGGAGCACAAATCTTTGGGATATGTTAAGCCTTAGAATTAACTTATGACTTTACTTACACTATAAAAAGTTCTGGCATTTTATACCCAACTGACTTGTTATTTCTGAAGGCTATCCTGCAGTTTCTGGAGGTGATGTTTAACTGATTATTACTGAAGCAGGACTATCATTTTTATCTGTGTTGGTTTCAGACAACACTATGATCTCAACAAGTACCTACAGGGAAGAGACCAATTATTGATACAGAGAACTGCTGAGAGGAGAGTGCTTTTTTTCAGTTTGGATCAGGGATCTGACCATGGGAGGGGACATTTTTCTTACACTATGAATAACCTTACAAAAAGAATCTGATATTTTCATATAAGGTATTTTGAAACTAAAAATCTCTTTTATACCTGTGGATTTACAAATTAGAAGAGAGGTAACACTATTGCCTACTAATGGTTGATGTTTGTTGGAAAATCTTTGGGTGAAATGAAAATAGAGGGGAAACTGTGATGTCTGGAATTAAGACAGGGAGAAAATACACACAAAAGCAATGGGGATTTTTTTTTTGTATATCAGAATGTTAAATAGAGGGTTTAGACACTGACGTTTGTCGAATATGCAGTAGAGAATAATAACTTATAAATATTTCCATTCACCTGACATAATTGGTTGCTATTTCTTCTTCTTTTTTTTTTTTTTCCAATATACATGTATAGTTGTGTGCTTTTGAGTGGTAGTTTATATTTAACTGCATATTTACTACTATTTTGGTAGATTTTTTATCTGATGCATATGGCATCAAATATATGTGTGTATTCTTACATACATATGTTTGTAATTACATTGGAAAGTATTGATATTTTTCACTCTTCTGTTCTCTTGCTTGCTTAGCTTAATGAAACAGGTCACATTTAGATATACATCAATAAGTAGTCAATTTTGAAAAATAAGCTTCAAAGATGCTCTACAGCCTACAGCACTGAAGGGACTGATATCATGGCCGGGGGGGGTTAGTTTTGTCTGTTTCTGTAGCACAACAGTGTGTTACTTCCTTTTGAAATTTGCAATATTTGATTACCAAACAAGTTTTTGTTCAAAATACCATAGATTCTAGGAAGATTATGTATCTGGTGTTGGGCACTCATCATCTTTTCTAGATAGCATTGTTCTTCAATCTTATGTTCTAGGTAAAAAAGCAGTCCATGATTATTGGTGAGATCATCAGTACAGGTCTGAGCCTTTCTGAACCTTTGACTCTCAACAGAAAGACCAGTACAATGGGAAGGCCAAGGACCATCTCTAAGTAGTTGTTTGACCAGCACATGATTGACTGCATTTCACAGTGCACTTTGGGACTGCTGGGATTAGAACAACACAGTCAGGGAAACATGTGTTTCCATTTTTGTGAAATGTTCTTGGCAAACTAAATAAGCAAAATATGGAATTCAAATCAGCATTTTTATTAATAGTGAGTAATTAATCACTGACTTGACTGAAATGTAAAAACCATTCCTTACAAGCTTATCCACCTAATGTTTTCAAATTGAATGTTCAGTTAAATTTGTGATTTAAGGTGATAGGATAATATCAATGACTAAACAAATTTTGCATTGAAACTGCAGTTGAAAAATTAATACCAGAATATCAAATAATTACCAATCTGAAGCTAGTCTATGTCTGGTATGCTAATGAAAAATGTCTTTCTAAGTGATTGGCGGTGACAAATGGGTAGACAACATTTTTTTCCCTCTGCAGAACTTTGCAGGAAACATTCCAGTATGATTCATACCTATGACTTCAAGATGAAAATGCTGGTAATTGTGATCAGAAGCCAGCTTGATTCATACAGGTGCGTAAACATGAACTAATTAACACAGTGCAAAGCTTGAGACTTATGACTGTTCAAAGTGTCGTCTTCTTTGAGAATTAATAAATTGTACATTGACAGTGGCTGGGATAGAGAACATACTGTCAACAAATCATTCAGATCTGAGAGTATTGTTCCAGAAACACAGAATTTCTCCTGAAAATGGCAGGAATTTTTATTCTAGATCATATTTGTGTCTTGTGAAAGTCTGTAACCTTTGTACTGGCTAGATAATTCTGCAAAAGGCTGAGTGTCCACTCTGTAAGAAAAAATCTTTAGTGCCAGTGTCTTGACACCAGAGGAAAGTGTATTCACTTGTTACAGAGCAATTTATGCATAGAGATTTAATATTTGTATTTTTAAATATTTTGTCTGTTAATTGCAGTTTATTTTCAATTTTGAGGGTTATTATTCAGGATATTGATGTTGTAGTTTTGGTTCTATGATAATAATCTCAATTCCATAGTTTCACTTGTACATATAACTTACTTCTCAATAAGTAGGTATTTTACAACAGATGGACTTAATATCCTTTTAAAAGTTTTAAGCTGGAAAATATGTCAATGAGTTCTCTAGGTATTTTTTGTAACAAGTAGTTTTGCATGACGGAAATTAATCCAGATTTAACAAAAAAGAAAACTCTGTCCTAGTTTTAACAAAATTAATTTAGATTGTAATAATTTTGCATTAGGTTAGGCAAAATATTTTTTTTAAATGCAATTTTTTTTCTTCCCCCCAGTCCTTCCCCAAAGGCTCAATCAGGGCATTAGGAAAATGACTTGAAAATACTCTATGACTGATGTCAAGTTAGATAACTTTTAAGGTTATTTTGAAATAAGTGTGAATATGGAAGTTGAAGTCACATAAGCACCTCTCTTTTTGGCTCTGTCAT